>CAIGRK010363702.1:0-17656 GCA_903798315.1 Fraxinus greggii | reverse complement strand
ATCAATTAAGTCAATAAATACGGCGAATTATTCTTTTTGTCCACATGTAGAACAGTACCAAACCAATTCCAAACTAGATCAATGTGAAAATCAATGTGACAAAAATAAATAGTGAATCCCACATTCACTCTTTTAAGGAAAAGATGATTACTACCATCTCCTATAATAAAAGAGGGGTTAATTTCAATTTTTGTTTCTAAGCTTTCATTAAAAATTTCAATTTGGACAGCCATATTTAGTGGGTGTTTGGTAAGGATTAAAATTAGATTTTAAGTAAATTGTGATATAAGTTTTTGAAATGTGTGGATGAAAAGCTGTATGACTCATAAAAGATATGATTAATATTGATTATTTGATTTTGACTTAGATTAAAATCCGTTTTCATGAAAATTTCAAATGGGCCATTTATCTTTAGTATTTCTGAATTAAATCACTAAACTTCTATTTACTTTTAATGTTAGTCATTTTGTTATTTCTTGATAGTGAAATTAATATTTGGTTCATGTTCGACTGCTAAAACATAATGGACCGTCATGCATGTAGGTAGTTAATTTTTCAATATTTAGAAATGGAAAATCCATTTTGGCCAGGCTCAAAGCCAACCTCTTTAAAAATACATTGAACTTTATTGGAGAATGTGGCAATTATCACATACGTACATGACCTATGATCCTCTAGATGGAATAATATTACTTGACATAACCAAGAAAAGCAAAAACACAAAAAAGAAAAAAGAAAGAACATTGGCCATTTGGTAGTATAAAAAAAGACTTATTTGTCCTCATATTTTTAAATAAGCAAACAAATAAAATATAAAAGAGCGAGAAAATTCACCCTTGATTTCAAAGCACATCGTCAAAAATTTTGGACAGAATTCATCATAAGTTATTGATAGACTAACTAACGGAAAATTAATGATAAGAATGCGATAAAAAAAAATAAGTAAGAACAACAGATAAACGTAACAATAAGTAAAAATTGGATGTCTTTTGTGTAATTAGAAAGTGATGGAACAAAACGAAATTGCCACGAACTTTATAACCCGCCTAAATTCATGCATATTGGACCATAAAAGTACAAGACACATTAATAAAAGAATTATCCTTCTTACACATTCGTGGTTGACATCAAGTCTGACATTTCTTATGTGTAGAAAATTTGGTCATTAATTAAGAAAATATTATTAAAATTAATGTACAAAAATCTACTAAACTTGCATGATGTCAAACTTGATGTATACGTATCATAATTGTCAATAAAAGGGTATTACAGTCATTTAGCACGATCGAATTCCACATTTAATAAAATTTTAGGCGGAGGGGCACATTTCAATTTGTCCTAGGAGAGTGGGTTAATTTGAAATTTTTCCCAAATTAGGTTCTTTTGATTTTTCTCTCCTCTTAAGGCACCGTCCCATCCTTGTGTATGAAATTGAAGAATTATCTTGGAGAGAGTCAGCGATCCCTTTCTTCTTTACTCGTTATTATTTCCTCTCGTTATTCTGAGTTCTTCGATTTTTCTGATTATAATTGAAATACTGGAAAGACGATGCTAGAGAAGATTGGGTTACCCTCAAAACCATCACTGCGGGGGAATAATTGGGTGACTGATGCCTCACATTGCCAAGGATGTTCTTCACAGTTCACTTTCATCAATCGAAAGGTTCGGTTGCTTATATTCTTGATTTCTTTATAGTTTTCTTGATTCTTTAAATTGTATTTTTATGAGGTTCTATAATTGATAGGTGGATCTTAGTGCGTGAAAATATGATTATTTAGTGATGATTTTGCAATTCTCTTTAATACGAATATCAAAAAATCGGTTCTTTGACTATTTAATTTTCGATCTTGATTTTCCAGATTATGAATATTTAGTGATTTTAATATGAATTAAACAGATTTTTTTAATACCTCATAGTAAGCTTTACTAGTGAATTCACTAACTGTTAGTATCTCTTATAATTGAAGAAATATTATGTTCCTTAAAAGTTTGAGGTATTTCTTTTGATATGCATCATTAAATGGTATTTAGTTGCTTGGATTTGGTTCCTTCATTTGATATAATGAGAAATTTCATCTTTTAGTTTCCTGATTAGATATGCTTAGTTTGTTTGCTAGAAAATAGTCACTGGAAATAATGACAAAATTTAATGGTCCAAACATAAATGTCTCATGCCGTACTTTATCTTCATTGAGGAATAAGAAATAGCAAATCAGCAGAAGTGATATGAAGTTAAGGAACAGCATCTAATTTATTGCCTATGGTTTGAAACTATCCAATTTACAGAGTACATTGTTGGCTGTTCATGGCCTATAGCAACTATAGAGATGTAGTATTATGGGCAATTTTATTTCAATCCTCTTTACAAGGTATGAAATATCGAAGAAGGTATGGAGATATTTGATATGTTGTTCCTGTGAACAGTGTGATAAGATAAGTTGGGGGGTAAGGGGAAAAGGTGATCAAAATGTCCCATCAATAAAGTGAGGACTTTATGGAACTTCCCCCCTCACTCCCCTTTTTCAGTAAATTATAAATAAGCCTCACACCCTAAGGCAAAGAAGGATGATGAAAAGCCAGAGATTACTGCCTGTTGAAACAGAAATTGAAACTGGGTAAAATTTATATCTGAAATGGGAGAGGTTGCTTGAAGACTGGTGATGGTGAAAATGAGATGTCTTTTGCTTGTAAACATGAAAAGGGGAGTTATTCTGGACGGAACCAGTTAGAGACATCTAGGACAAAAAAGGGATAGAGATTCTTTCCACAAATACGAATCAACTTGTACTTTAATGTTTCACATGTTAAATTGCCACTATGAGGTGAATAAGGAAGGACTAATTAAAGGGGTTGAGATATGAAGGAATAAGCTAGTAATCTAGCCATGTATTTACATTCTTCTGCTAAGAAGGGGTCGGATACTTGAAGATATCACACTCTGAAATACAACGAAGTATTGCAAAGATGGCTAGTGATGAACTTTTACTGAACCATTTGTTGAATGTATACTCACAACACGCAGATCAATTTGCTAATTTTTAAAAATGGTTGGGCTCAAAATTTTGAATAAAACTCAAAAAATTTATGTTCATAGATCCTTCTCTACTCATCAAGGTTTCGTTTTTAATCATGACATCATTTTCTTTATTTATCTAAAATTTATGGCCTTTTGATGTCTTGATGTTCTCGATGGATCTTCAGCACCATTGCCGCAGGTGTGGAGGCATATTCTGCAATAGCTGTACCCAGCTAAGGATGGTGTTGCGTGGACAAGGGGACTCAGCTGTGCGTATTTGTGAACCCTGCAAAAAATTAGAAGAGGCAGCTCGATTTGAAATGCGACATGGGCATAAAACTAAAGCTGGAAGAGGTACATTCTTGAGATTTTTGCTGTCTGAGGTTTAAATGTTGGTTCCATGTTTGCTTTGCCATTAGCATCTAGCTCACTGCCATTCAAGTTCTTCTTTTAAGTGATGTTTCTTCTTGTAAATGGAAAGCTAAATCTTGCTTTGAATTTTCATGTGACACAAATTCCTCTTTGTTTTCTGTCTCCTTTAATCCTTCCCAAGTGAAGGAGTTCTTTGCAATTTATCATTTTATATGGATATTCATACGCCTTGTGCCATATGTGAAATAGAATAGGGGGCTTCCTACAATTTATACATACAATAGACCAACTCTTGCATTTTAGGTATGGTTGAGTAGATGAGAAGCGTCACACTGTCACTTTCTAGTTTAAGAAAAAGGCACTGGAGACAATGAAAAATACTGGTTAACTTACTTTTCTCATCTATTTGTCGTTTGACTTTGAGTTGAAAGAATTAGGTAACCAATAGTACTAAATAATAGTATTTTAGTTTGCAAGGATGTGGATGAAATGGTATGTATCGGTGATTTAAATTTGATGTCCTGGTGGCAGTCACACTCGCGCATAAGGAACAAGCTAGCCGATATAGAAAAATTAGCATTATAATTGACATTTACCTGAAATCTTCAGTTTTCATACCCCTTTTCGTTCTTGGCTTGAACATCCAACATCTTTCAGAATGAATTTCTCCGTCTGTTCTTCATGAATAGATAATAATTGAAAAAGATGACCCGATCATTAGGTGTATTATTCGATTTGAAAGCAATAAATGACTCGGCTTGTTGAATAAATTTTGCTGCTCTTAGTATTTAGGTGATAAAAGATAGAATAAAATATTTATTTTATATTTCTACAAAATCTGAATCCTCAAGTTTCATGGTCTCTTCTTGATCTCTTTAGCTGCCTGATTTTTACCAGATTAAGATAATTAAAATAAAAGATCTTTTTGGTTTTTTGTGCTGTCTTGACATCATTATATCTAGATTGTTGCTAATTAGTCACTGATTGCTTGAAGGAAAGATGTCAGTCTATCATAGTCTGGAGGAGGAAAGAATCGAGTTTAGACCTTTTAGTTTCCTCTACAATCTGATTTTTCGGTGTTTGTTTTTTCGCTGAAAGAAAAGAGGTGAATGCAATGAGGAATGCCTTCAAATCGTGATGTGGCACTCTCCAAAATGCTCTATGATTCAAAATTCACAGGATAGCTATACCATTTCACATAATATAGTCCCCGTCTTATTGCTTTAGCTCCTTGCAGGTGGTTCCAAACTTGCATCAAAGAAAGAGGATGAGATTTTGAATCAGATTTTGGGTAATGAAGATATGCTTTCTGGACCCCAACTGACAAGCAGCGCGTCATGTTCGAATGTTAAGGAAACATCCACTCAGAATGGAGGGGATATAGGTAGAAGTATTTCTTTTGATCAGCCTGCTCAAGCTTTAACAGAAGTGGGATCTGCTACTCCTGAAGACTTGCGTCAACAGGCCGTGGTTGAAAAGAAGAAATACAGAACTTTGAAAGCGGAAGGAAAATCTGAAGAAGCCTTAAGAGCCTTTAAACGGGGAAAGGAGCTTGAAAGACAGGCCGGAGCTTTGGAGGTTTATCTGAGAAAAAGAAGTAGAATGGTTTCCTCTTCCAGTTCTACGAATGACATTCAGCAAATTAAAGATGATTCTATATCATCTGGTGAGAATAATAAGCTCCCCATTCTGAAGAGCAAAGAAAAGGATGATCTAGCTGCTGAACTGAAAGAACTGGGGTGGTCAGATCTCGACCTTCTTGATAGTGGAAAAAGTTCAGCAGTGACAAGTTTGGAGGGTGAGTTTTCTTCGCTTCTCGGAGAAATCCCTCGAAAACCTGATAAAGAGAAGGGACTTGTTGGCACTGATAAGTCCAAGGTCATTGCTCATAAGAAGAAGGCTCTCGAGCTGAAGCGTGAAGGGAAACTTGCTGAAGCCAAGGAAGAATTAAAGAGAGCAAAAATTCTTGAAAGGAAAATTGAGGAAGAGGAATTTTTGGGTGAGGCCGAGGATTCCGATGATGAACTTTCTGCGTTGATACGTAGTATGGATGATGATAAACACAATGATTTGTCGGCACAATATAAACACGATATTAATTTTGATTTTGATAACTTAGTTGGCATTGCTGATGATGTTGGTGTAGATGGCATATTTGAGGTGACAGATGAGGACATGGGTGATCCAGAGATTGCTTCTGCCTTGAAATCATTAGGCTGGACCGAGGACTCTACTTATTCAGAAGACTCTGGTATTGAGGTTGTACCTCTTAGCAGGGAATCATTATTAACCGATGTCCAATCCCTGAAGAGAGAAGCTCTGAATCAGAAAACGGCGGGCAATACTAGGGAGGCATTGGCACTGTTAAAGAAGGCAAAAGTACTTGAAATGGAACTTCAGAGTTCTGATTCTCATGGAACTGAAGTTTCAGACTCCCAATCTGCTACAGAACCTTTCATTCCTATCAAGGTGGGTGTTGAAAATGTAAATGGCAAGAAAGATACGGGCCGAAAATCAGCTCCAAAGAGTAAATTGATGATCCAGAAAGAGCTTATCACGCTGAAAAAGAAGGTTCTTTCTTTGAAAAGGGAAGGGAAATTAGATGAGGCAGAAGAAGAATTGAAGAATGCAAAGGTTCTTGAGGAGCAGCTTGAAGAGCTAAATAAAGTGCCCACAGTCAAGCACCCAAGCACTAGCAATAAGCAAACTTCCAACACTACAACAATTGATCTCGGAAATGAAGCAGAAGTGACAGATGTCACAGATCATGACATGAATGATCCTACTTATCTTTCACTTTTGAAGAACTTAGGGTGGGAGGAGGACGATAATAACGTTCTATCCACCTCTTCCAAAGAAAATAGTTCTTCTAAATACACTGGTCACTCTTCTGTCACACAGGCCACTGCCAACTTTGAGACTGGGACATCTAGAAAAAGTAAGAATGACATTCAGAGAGAACTTTTGGGGTTAAAAAGAAAAGCTCTTGCCCTGAGGCGCCAAGGAGAGGTTGAGGAGGCAGATGAAGTGCTGAAAATGGCCAAATTATTGGAGGTGCAGTTGCAAGAGTTTGAAGTACCAATACAAAAAGAAGTTTTGGCTGAAGATAGGGAAGGAAATGCATCCATGGATGCTCCCCAAAATGCCATCTCTCTTCTTCAGTTGGATGGCCCCAATAGCCTCACTGAAGATTTTGGAAGCAAAAATAAGATCACAGTGGAGAAACCAGTAGTTAGTGAACCCATGCAGCCACATATCCATGAGCGAACCTCGACTCAGGCAACTATGACTCAACTTGATTCAATTTCCTTTGAACAAGATATCCTGGCACATAAGAGGAAGGCTATAACCTTGAAGAGAGAAGGGAAATTAGTGGAAGCCAAGGAGGAGCTTCGACAGGCAAAGCTCTTAGAGAAGCGCCTGGAAGACAGATCTCATCCTAACACTAGCTCTAGTGATACATCATCCTCTGATGTCTCTTCAGTAGAAAAGAAAGAGGCAAGTCCAAAGTCAGTTTCCAAGCCATTGTCCGGCCGTGATCGGTTTAAGCTGCAGCAGGAGTCTCTTAGTCACAAACGTCAAGCACTTAAGCTACGAAGGGAAGGTAGAACTGAAGAAGCTGATGCTGAATTTGAATTGGCAAAAGCTCTTGAATCACAATTGCAGGAGTTGGATGCACACGGTAACACGGGGACTTTTGAAAATGCTGAATCAGTAGATGGTGTTAGTATTGAGGATTTTCTCGATCCACAACTTCTGTCTGCTTTGAATTCAATTGGACTAGAAGATACCAGAATTAAGTCCCAAAGCATTGAAAGACCCGAGTCAAATAAATCTGTGACAGTCAGGATTGGCAATGCCAGTGAAGAGAGACAGCAGTTAGTTGAACGTATCAAGGCAGAGAAGGTGAAGGCAGTGAACTTAAAACGTTCTGGAAAGCAAGCCGATGCCTTGGATGCTCTTAGAAGGGCCAAACTTTATGAAAAGAAGTTGGAGTCCTTAACTTCCCAGTCTTAACATTCTTTCAAGGCTGAGATACTTTCCACTACATATGATAAATTGCACGTTGGCTGCAAGTCTTTCTAGATGCTCGAGGTTGGTGGTAAGAATATATGCAGAAGAAAAGAATAAGCAGCAACCTTTTTTCCAATTTCTCTATGTATTGTAAGTTGACATTTATAGTTACTATTTGTAACTCGATTTTAATTGAAAAGGTACGCAGTACATTTTGATTGTAGATGGCGTTCTAAAGTAGTCTTGTATGTTTGATTTTTTATTTTTTTTTCTTGAAAAACATATTTCTTTTTGAGAGTGGAGATTATGGGTGTAAAGTGCTCTAGGCATTAGCTAGAGGGTGGTTGATGAATTATTTAAGGGCCAATAGACCACTTGATCTTGGATGTCCTTGAACATTGAAGAATGATCCTAAGTGGTTTTTTGTTGGGCAAATTTCTCAAAATAGTTGGGATCTAAGAGAATCTCCCTATTAACCCTAAACACGTCTTTTCTTGTCAATGGTTGATGGTTCACCTTCATGATTTTTACTCTTCACCTACAATGGGGTTCCTAAAAATGTTAAAAATTGTATTATGTAGGTACGAAAGCTTATAACCATAGGGTCAATGACATTCCTTCGGTCTCAAGACTTGCTATCGGCTTAGCACGGCAAAGGCCATTTTTGCCACGCGAAGGAATACGTTTAGAGAAATGAACTTGACACAATTGGGACTGAGTTGAATAAACTTGATCCTAGTTGAGTCAACTAGGTTAGAATTGGATATTTTGGTAGAATTTTACCAACAATATGTCCAAATACCTGTGATTTTTATTGTATTCGAACATCATCTACAATAAATACCGCAACTACGAGTCATTACACATGAGCTGGTAACTTTGCATGCAAAACACTTTATTTGTTTGCAAAACACGATGACAATTCTACACTACATTAAGTAATGTTATATGTACACTCCGAGTCTCTCACGTGAGTTGATATTAAATGATAAGTTCAATTAAATGGCTCACACACATTTATTTGGTTTCATCATTTCACCCCCCATCCCCTATCACATCACGTGGAGAAGATCCCACTTTGCACGTATAGCATTATTCTAATAAGTATTAGTTGTGGCTCTCCAATATGTTACAAAAACTAGATCAATCATATATTGCACTGCATTGCTTTTCGTCCGAACAAGTCTATTGAAATGAAGTAAAATGCTGCTTGTTTAATTACGCAACTATGGAATTTCACATTTTTCTCTGTCTTGAAATCATTTTTCGCAATCTTTCCAATGTCGACCAAGCTATTGATAGTGGTACATACTAGGCAACTACATAGCATGTGTACAGAGCTTCAAGAAACAAACTTGCCTACCCTCTACAACTCTTCATTACCATCGCATTTATCCCAGCACAGAATCAACTAAGATACTTCATTAACAGAAACCTACCTCCATATTCTATTTTAAGGAAACATGCAAATGTTTTAGCAATAAAGGAAATGTACATCTGCATATTGTTTATGTCCATTAGCTATTATTCCTAGGAGCTTCTCTGGAGTCCTGAGGAAACACTTCGGCACCGCCTTTTCTTTGACACACCCTGCATTAGTCATGAGTATCACCAAAAGTTCCACATGAAAATTTAAATTTATTAAGAGCATGATTACTGAAAAAATATTAAAGCAGAGATAATAAGAAGGGAATGACAAGTTATGTTTTTGTTTTTGTATAGTCATAAATTATATTGACCGTTATATTTGGATTTATCAAGATTATATCGAATGACAAACAAAAATACAAATTAGAAGAAAACTATATAAGTTGGAAAAACAGTAGTAAGTCACAAGTTATAATCAGAGGAAATGGACAACCCAGTCATGGCTTTGCATAATATGGTTCCAATATAACAAAAGATTTTAACCTCTATTTGAAGTTTGGCAGCATTTTTTCAACTTGTCTAACAAGCAGAAGTGAATTTAATGTTAGCAATGACTATCACTATGATTATTTCATGTTTGCAATTGTCTCATTCAAGCTTGGTCTAGATGCAGTAACAACCAGAGTAGAAAATTAGTGTGTCCCCATGGGACAAAAGCACATACACTTCTTTTCTTATGGTTTTCTCTTCTGTGGATTGTCAAAATAATATGCTCGTCTGATAAGCTCAAAAAGCTATGAGAAATCAGTTATAAGTATACATAGTTTGCTAAGGCGTGCCTGGGTAACAGTCAACAAGATAATGGTGTGTCTTCTTATGCAAAAACTATATTTTGGTCCCAGGCAGTGAAAAGTAAGCCCACCACTCATTAAGTTTCATAACAGCAGCATCAATCTCATAGCTATAAAATTAACTCTGAGCACCCACACAGTATGAAAGCAAGAACGTGGCAGCAGTTTTGACTTTGTTGTGATAGCAACAGCTAAGCCATATTCTCAATAAAGTTGAGGTCAGTCGCATGAAACATTACCTATTTTAATTCGGTACTCCATCTACAGACAGTTCCAAAGAATCAAATATTTGGTAACTACATCAGACTGGTAATCTACATGTAACTCTCCCTTTTCTAACATGTTCTATAGGATCACATCGTTCTTGCATATAGAAGTTCCTTTAAGTCTATGCAAAACAAGTCTCAACTATGTAACGTATCGTTCCCTTAATTTATTATTCATAAATAGAACCTCTACTTGTTGGCTTATATTGTCATCCCTCATCTCATGTGGGTAGATATAGAGGCCAATCAAACAAAGTAACAAAAAAGGATTCATGTTGTTGAACTTCAAGTTCACCGGGAATAAGATTTAATTTATCGTTGCTGATCTATTATAGTATGGCCAATCATACATCTTAACATCTTTTTCTCATCTACTCCATAATGTGGACATAAATCACAGCTCATAAAATAATCTAGCCTAGAAGATGCATTTCAACTAAATATGTTATGATCACCTAGAATATTTAGTGTTTATCTAATTTGCCTTATCAACTCGCATCTTAGTGCATTAGATGCTCTTCAAGTCCCTTATCCTTACTCAACTGATAAATAGACCAAATGCATAAAACGACGACCCTTTGGAACACTATGATCTTTTATCATGACCCTACTATCATCTTATTCCTATCCCTACTATGACTATAAAACATTTTAAGGACTCGTTTGACAAAGCTTCTACTTCTTGTAGAAGAGTTTCTTGAGGCCACCTTGAGCCAACTTCCTCTGAAAGCTCATTTTAGCCATACAAAGCATCCAGGAAATTATCAGTCTTTTAGTCTCAGAAGCAACTTTTGAGTTTTCAGAAACCCTGCCAAATGGACCCTAGAAATATTACATCTACATTCTACTCAGCTAAATCACTAGTCTCCAAAACTCAGATTTTTAATTTATTGCCTCCTAATTTCACCGACTAAAATTATGCCATCGATGAATAACATACACCAAGACCTAATGGTTATCTTTCATAAAGTCATCCATGACTAATACGACGTGATAAGTAAAGTGAAACCTTTTAGATAGGAAAGTCTCCTACTTCTAAGCTGACCGAACTCTACAACTTTAGTAGGGAGGTACAGGACAACACCGACTAGTAAGAAATGACTTTTATAACTTTGGATAAAAGAACACAAAGATTTAGGAGGAGTTCTCATGAAGAACCCTAAATTGTAAATTAATATTTGTTATCTTTAATACTGTGAAGAGAAATAAGAGAAAATCATGGAAGACCCCCAAAGTTCGAAGAGTATAAACAATCCAATTGGGCATCTAATGTTTTAAACATATAAAGCAAATAAAGGTGAAATAAAAATGCTGTACCTTAGAGGATGGAGGGGGCAGAGAAGACTGGCGCGCAGCCTTTCCTGGTTCTGTTAACTGCCGAATCTCTTCAAGCTGGCGTGCAATATTCTCCAAAAGTTCTATCTGTACTCTTTCCCTTTCACGATGCTCAACAGATATACTAAGTTTCTCTCTCCCCTCCTGCACGGTCCTTAACCTTTCTCGAAGCCTGAAAATTTCACTGTTGATTTTTAACCTTTCAGAATCCATTGCAGACATGGAACTCCGCCGCATATCAGAAAGTAAAGGTTTACACCTTGGGCCCATGGGTGGAAGCCAACTAGTCATGTCTGAACTGCTTCTCTTAATGTCCAGTTCAGTGTTCAAACCACTAGTACCTGGACAGTCGGATGTACCAACAACCCTCTTTGCAACAGAGGCCTCCAAGGGAACATCATTTCTCCTATCAACTTCTGAAGTATCAGTGCCCAAAAACTGCTCAGCTTTGCTTCCATTTACATCATTACTGAAGTTGGACCCATTGCCAATGACATGGACATCATAAACATGAGAGTCGTTATCAAATACTAAATTACACAAATCATGAAATCCTTGATGTGCATCATTGCTATGCTGTGTCAAATGTGGAGCGGCATATGGATCACCTGTCTCAGTTCCATTACTAGGGTAAATGTTCTTTTGGAATAAGTTGAAGTTCTCATTTCCCTCATTTCCCTCATGCTCTTTCCGTACTAAAGGGATAGTTTTCTGTGGAAAATTAATTTGTTGAGGGTCCCCTGGTGGCATGTACAAGTTATCATCTATTGATATCATCTCTTTCTCCTGAAGCTCCACAGTGCTATCACTACTGCATATTGACATCCGCAAAGGTAGTCCGCCTAAGTCCTCTTGTTTCTGGAAGCTAGCATTTTCACATGATCCTTGAACTGGGGACTCATTTCCAATATCTAGTGTACATTTCTGCTTATCAATAGATACAATATCATCTGAACCTTTGTTTTCTATCATTACCTTCTTGTCAATAGACGCGCTAAGCTCATGCAGCATCAGAACAAGATCCTCATTTGGATCAAATGGAGAATCAACAGGTAGTTGAGGATCATTTTTCTCCCCACTATCATGAGCTAACTGTTTGTGTGCAAGACAATTCATCTGCCTATACACTTCAACTTCCTTTTCCAAAAAGTGCTTCTCCCTCTCTCTTCTTACCATGATTTCTTTGAGGATGTTCATTTCTTCAGCATCGTAAGCAGATTTTTCTTCTAATATCCTCTGGTACTGCCGAGATTCCATTTCTATGGATGCCTTCTCCTCCTGTAGGCGTAGAATCATAGCCATAGCCTCATCTGCAGCAGTTGCAGCAGCACTTCTTTCCTTTTCAAGCTCTTGGTAAAGAGCCAAACCAGCAGCATGCTCCTCTTCAAGTGCCCGTTTCAAGAACCTTAATGCATTTTTCTCATCTCCATTGGAACTCAGTTCCCCTCGGCCATGTTCTTTTAGATCTTCAACAAATGGTACATTTTCCCTTATGTGCATATCTTCACCAGGGCATTTATTCAATTGAATGCTCTCAAAAACTCCCTGCCTCAATCCCAAGTTTGTGGGAGCCGCTTCATCATCTATATTCATGGATAAGATGTAGTGTTAGCACGTGTGAACCATAATTACAGAAAATACTGCATACTTGGATCCTTTCAGTTCATTTCCACTTTCAAAACTTTCAAGAACATCTCAAAAAACCAGTTCATAGTATGTCAATGCATGTCTGATTAATAAGCAAAGCTGCAAGTAATCTTTAAGGCTTGAAATAAACAAAGATTACAAAGAATTTCTCAGAAAATGTTAAAACCTAACTTAATAGGTCAGAGAAGAGCTAAAGCTTTGTGTTTTACGAAACGCAGAATTGCTGACCATATCAACTTTGTTATCCATACTATAAAAATGGCCTTTGTTGCTAAAAGCTCCATTGGGACTTAAAAAATATATATAATGGCAAAACTACCGTTCGAAAAAATATAAGCATTCACACTATCAAGGTCCGTACACCTTGATCATATGATTCCTCCAAATTCATTCTTGCAGATATGCAATACATTAAATTCTTGTTAGTTGATCTTGTTTAACACTTGCAAACTGGTCATTTTATTTAAGTTCTGTTCAATATACAAAATCCTGAAGCTTATTCCTTCTGAAATTACGAATGACTTCTTATTTGCTATACTCGTGATACCGAATGTTGGACCATTAAGAAACGAATATAGGAAAAACGAAGATGTTAAAATGGATTTGGGATTATGCTAGAATAGGTAAAATGAAAAAATAAAATACATGCCAACAAGTAAAGGCCGTACCAATTGAGGATAAATTAATGGAATGTCTATTTAGGCAGTTGGAAATGTGTCTCGTGGGGACCCAAATAAACCCCCACCCTGGCGATCACAAGATCATGGATCCCAGTACAACGAGTTAGAAGGAACCAAAAATAGTATGGCCCAAAGTGGTAGTGAATTAGATTGAATAGGTTTTGCAACAGATGAGGCCCCAAGATCATGGATCATTTCCATTCTTAAAAGAGACGAGCGAGTGAAATTGCCATGAGTGGAAGCTCAAACATGGGAATTTTCTTTAATAACAAGTGGTGAGCAGAGCTAAAAGGAGCTCTTTAGAATCAATAGACATTCAACTTGTAAAATAATGAAAACAGTTTATAAAGCTTATAGTTCGTTTAAGATGGTTTGACATGCTTACAGGAGACAAATATCCCTGTAGATGAAAGATCAAACTTACCTTACACGATATTACTAATAAAGAAGTGTTTCACTTGTCAATTAACATAAAATGATAACAGAATAAAGACTGATGTCTTTGTTCAGTAAACAAATGCAGCCACGACAGATACTCCTCTCAAATTTACAACAAACAGTTTTTCGGGGGGTTAAGCCCGCGTTCAAATTGTGGAAGCAATATTAAGTAAAACAAAAGCAGATCCGCACACAAGAAACAGACACAGAGATTTATAGTAGTTCACCCTCAACGCAAGAGTAACATCCATGTGCCGACTTTCATTATGAAAAAAGAGATTATAATGGTAATCTTGCAGCCTCTCAATTCATATCTTACAGAAAATGGCCCCTCAAATAATCCTTCAAATATATCAGAATATTATTGATAACAAATATGTATAGAATCTATAATATTAGGTATCCAAAAGTGCTTGCAATAAATTACAACATAAGATGTGCTAGCAATCAAATAGCTACTGGTGTTACTGATGACAAGAAGTCAAGCTAAAATGGAATTCAAGGACCAAGAGAACTCACATCCAAAGTTACGAGCATCATCTTCATTATCCACAGGCAGTGAGATACCTCCACTGAATTCATTCCCTCTCTCGTTGACACTAGGAGGAGATATAGGAACAGCACCATCTTGCCCGCTACACAGGGAAGGATCATATGACGAAACCGATGAATAATTTCCACCATCAATGCCCCCCTTTTGACGCCGCCTCAATCCAAATCCTCCCTTTCTTGTATAATTTACTACCCTTTTCCCCTTCATATCAGACCTATCATTCCTCAAATTCAGCAGCCTCCTGGGTACATTCCTTGACCTCCTAGCATCTGATACAGAACTACATGATGCCTCACCTTCAATTTCAAGAATCCCGTTAACATTATCATTAATAACTTCACCGTTTTGATTATTCTCCCCAATGAAATCATTGAAAGGGAACTTTTGCTTCATAGAAAGTTGAACATTAGATACTGTTTGAGTTGGGAAATCAACCAACAGTTGTTGTAAGCAGTGATTCCTATTTGGGGCGGTGAAAAAGAGGCCATTACAAGGGCATGGTAAGCACAATCCAAAAAAACCCAGAAATTTTGCTGCTAAATAGGACACAGCTGATGCACACAGCAACAAGTAGGCTATAGCGAGATCAAGAAAAGCACCAACTAAATCACTTAAACTCCACATGTGAATGGCCCGGCATCCCATTTTTCATTGATGATTAAACTTGATTTCAACTGACTATTCAACCTTTGAAACAAACCAACCAAAGGGAAGCTTATTTCTTGAAAATTTGAAGAAACAAAGTAAAAAAAGGAAAAGGGAAATTCAGAACTTGATCAATTTTTTGGCTGGATAATAAAGTAGGTAAGTACTACTCAAAAGGAGGGCAATCGGGCCGAGGCGGAAAATAAGAATCTCAGCAGCAGCCAGCATGTGAAGAAAATTGGGTAAATTTCATTGCAGTCACTGAACTTTAAGAAAGAATTTAATTGAGTCACTAAACTTTTATTTTATCTCAATTGGTCCACCAAACTACAATTTAGTTTTAAATTGGGTTGCTTAACTTAGATTTAGTTTCAAATTTCACCACTTGGCCACCTGTCATACTTCAAATGTATAAGAGTTGCTTAATTGACAGTTACACTACAATGAAGTATCATGTAATCGTTGTGTGCATGTTAATTTACTGCTATGACACATCATCAAACTTTTAAATAAAAGGAAAATGTTTTTTAACTTTTTAATCTGTAAGCATTGTCACAATCCACTTTTACTGTTTGAATACATGGTGTTACCTTATGAATACGTGGAAGATTAATTATAGTGGGCGTGTTCGGTAGAAATTAAAATAGGATTAAAATTGAAAAATTAGTCGTTATTATTGACTTTTATTAGATGAGTGGGATTCAATAACGACTATATTTTCAATTTTAATTGACTTTTAATCGGGACCAAACAAGCACTGTATAACTTTTTACTGACTCAACTAAGAAATTTCTTTTAGTTTGAGCATTTGAGGGAAAAGTTTAATGATCTAATTGAGATAAATTAAATTTAAAAATCTAATTAAACTTTTGTTTGAAGTTCAGTGACCATGAATGAAATTATCCAAAGAATTTTTGGGAAAAACTGATATTGTTTTGTTGAATTTGGAATATCTCGATAATGATTAAGATATGGGATCGAATCGAAATGTGACATTATTACTTCACCAAAAAGTTATTATCATTTTTGTTTTTATTAAGACTATAAAGTCTCACGTGTCATGCAATTAAT
Source organism: Fraxinus greggii (assembly GCA_903798315.1). Classification (NCBI taxonomy): domain Eukaryota; kingdom Viridiplantae; phylum Streptophyta; class Magnoliopsida; order Lamiales; family Oleaceae; genus Fraxinus; species Fraxinus greggii. Next base: position 1,400 of record CAIGRK010363702.1, on the reverse strand, counting down.
TTATGGTTCCAAACCCTTCTGTGTATTTTTATGTTAGTTTTATTTTATTTACAAGTAGGGATAATGAAATTTGGAATTTTCAAGTGATTTTTCGCCTTTATTTGGGTTTCATTCTTTTTAGTAAAAAGTTCTTCTTTCGAGGAACATTAATTTTAACTACATATTTTACGGAACACATAAATAGTACCCCCACTTATCTACATTTATTTCTATCAATTTATAATTATAGCGAAAAAAGAAATCCAAGACCTGATAGAAAACTCTGGTTGGGTAGATACAAAAATAATGCCAATTGAACAAGGGTGATCCATGGTGGGGTGGAAAAAGGATCGGACGTGGACGTGAACATAGACGTGACTATTAGAGCCGAGGAGGGATGGCTTGGCGTGGGGTAGTGATTAGAAATGGGTTTAGTTCAACAGTGACACAACATATGATGAATGGATTAGAGATGGATCTGGTTTAATAGTGAAACTCCTGCTCTCCGTTATGGTCTACGTTTTGCCAATGTTAGTAGTTTTAGGTTGGTATTGTGGAATGCGATGCACAAAAAGTAGTGTATAACATTGAGTTCTTCTCCATTTGGTCTTCGTTCACTTTAATTTTGTCTAATGTCATTGGTTTGATGAAAGAAGTAAGCGTTGCTACGCGACACTTTATTCCTTGCAAGGGGTAAGAGATGGTCCATAAGCTTCCTTTATTTCTTGCTACTTCTGCAATTGCATGTAATTGGGTTGATTATATTCCAATTTTTGTGCTTGTTTGGCATTGTTCGTAAAATGTTTATAATCGGTCAAACTTAATTTTAGTTACATATTTTGTGGGATCGACATATAAGTATTATCCACTTATTCATTATTTATTTACTTATTTATAATTTAAATCATATATAGACAATTCCCAAACATGCATTTTATCTCAATTACCGAAAGCTTGTTTTGATTTGAAAATAATAATTATAATCGATTGGGCTACTCCGATTGAACAAAATACTTGGTAGAGTGCCTAGCTTTCGAGTGTGGTTAGAATCTTTTATTCATTTGGATGAAGCAATGAATTTTCTTATCTTTTTAGTTTTGGACCATAAGTGATCGTGTATAGAGATCTTTGATGAAGAATTGAGAATCAAGCTGTGAAACAAGTTATCAATATATGAAGTTGTAATAGTTTTGATTGTGACATATTCTGATAAATGATTGTGACCTATAAATTGAATGATTGTGATTTAATATAATATTTGATTGTGACATAATCTTTACGTGACTTTTAGTTTATTTTAGTGTAAATTGTAACTTAATTTGTTTTACCGTGAGTTTTTTTATCTTTATACCAAACTATTTACCAGCATGGGACCTATGAATTTGTTTGTCTATGACATGTTATCCTACATAAATAAAAGA
>CAIGRK010363658.1:0-11128 GCA_903798315.1 Fraxinus greggii | reverse complement strand
TTGGGTTGTATAGGCCAATAAAAATTCTCGAATATCGAAATTAGGTCGACAGCACAACAACGTCACTCGACCGAAGTGATCTTCTCGCTCGAGGAAAGGGTATGCCAATCGAGCGACACAAGGGCGAAGGTTGAGCGAAAGTGTCTCTGATTCTTCCACTCGAGCATCACTCCGACGAGTAGCAAGCGTGAATTCTTCTTGTTCCAAACATGAAACCCCAAACCCTAAGCAAACCTACCAACTATAAAATATTACAATTTAGTCCCTAAACTTCTACAATTGTTCAAATTTGTCCTTTTGTTCACAGAATCGCCAATTGCAAAATATAGCCTAACTATACGCATTTTAGTTTAGACGCAAAATGAATTCGTAAAAGTTAGAAAAGTTTTCCGTTCCACTTTAGAGGCTTCTGTGCACACCCTATTCTCATAATCATAATATTTTTATCCTTTTACTGAAACATGTAGGTGTTCTCTCTACTCCCTATGTATGCCATCCATATCAAACTAACACAATCTTCCCAATAGAATATGACATGTATCATCACAACAACATCACAAATAAATTTTGATTTATAAAAGGTCCCCATGGACAATGTACTTTACAAATTTGAGTCTCCTAAATAGATGGGTCCTTTCTTATTCAACCAATCTGATAATGAGTTGGATGTGATTCCATTGGCAGCTTCAGATGATCCACCAATTTCTTGGCGATCAAATTTTCACATCTACAACTATCTATGACCCGACTGTAAACAACATCACTAACTTGACACTTGACCCGAAAGATCTTCCCACGCTAAGTCAACTCTTCTTGCTTGGGTGTCCATAAAATTTTCTAAACAATATACACACAGTTTCCTTGTTCTTCTCCACACTTCATCGATACACTCTTCATCTTCATCTTCTTCACCTAAAACACTTCCCTGACAATCGGTTTTGTATACAGAATGTTTGTTGCTCTACCATTCAATTTTTCTCCGGTTGACTGCAGATAGTTAATTCTCAGTCTAGGGTGGAAGCAACCTTTCTGGTGCTCTACATGTACTAATCTCTTTGATTGCTATACGAGTAATGATTCAGCTCGAAACTCAATAGCCCTATCGTCTATCAATGAATAAATGGGCTGGATCCCCATTTTGTACTGAATTTCATATTCAATCCCCCTACAGACCTCATCACCTGTTGATTATGAGCCTCCCTTACTTCACAACAAGATTGTAGCATCAACATCTCCTCAATATAGACAGCCCCTGAACTATATCCTTGTCTACAGTCCAAAAACTTTCAGTACAATGCTTGCATATACTCTAGGAAGAAATCGTTGTTGTAACGATTCTTTAGTCATGATCCAGTCCTTATGAAAGGTTGTCTCAACCTATAACATTCATCACGTACACTTTGACACCAGGCTTCTTCTACTCCCTTAAGTTTGCATGCAATAATTACAGCCTTACGTTCTTCGCTAATCTTCGTGATTTCAAAAAACCTTTCTATCTCATTTAACTAGTCAAGGAAGGCCTCTAGACTCCCACTGAAAATAGGAATCGCTACATTGACTTTATAACCATCATAATCATTATGATGTCCATGATAATTAACAAAGACCGAATTTACCGGGGTAGCAACATGAACATGGGTGATGGTGGTTGTTGCCCAGGAATATCATTTACAAAATTCAAGGAATCAGTGCGTCCTAGAGTATTTCTTGTAGGACTATCATCTCAAACCTTGCCTCAAAATCCTTATTCTGACCGTCTACCAAGCTCCGATACTACTGACGCAAGGCGAAAATGTGAATAATAATAAAAAGGTTTTGTTCATAACACAAGAACAAGTGGTGTTCGAATTCAGCTCGAACGGATGTGAGAAATACTAGAATTAATCATAGAACGAAAAACTGAAATATTATTAATCAAAGAACAGTTGTAGAGTTTTCAAACCCTTAACATATATTTAAAGATTCAAAAGAAATTCTAATTGAATCTAAATCCTAATTGAATAAATTTGAATAAAACTAAAATACTGCAAAAACCAGACGAAAAAACTTTTAAACTAACTCAAAATAGAAAAATGCTAAATGGAGCCCCAAACGATTTTGACCCCCGAAAGTTTAACGATGTTAATTGAAGGCCAATATCATCACTCAGCAATAATATGAAGAATCAAAAAAGGCTCCAAATTATATTTGCCCACAAAAATTTGACAGTCATATGAAAGTTAAGCGTTTTTTCTTATATCCTTCTTATTTCTTCTCTTTTTACATCCTATCCATACTTATAAAGGACGCATAGAGATCCACCGGCGGAACATCGCAAGGCATTCTTTAGGCTTGTACTCTGATACTGTATGTCCTGCACCCTGCAACATAAAAACACACTTTCATTTTTTGTTTTTCTTCAAATCTTTGTGAGAAAGAGCAGAGTCAAAATTTTATTGCCTTGAGTGTTACAAATGTGAGATAGAAGTCATTGTTCTTGTACTTCTCTGTGTATCTACAAGGGGTAAATTATATTTCATTTTGAGAATAATTCCATGCAAAATATATGTATTTGATATGATCAAGAACTCGAAACCAACCCCGCGACTTGGCCATTAACATGCCAAGGTCTCCAGTAGTCTACGACGGTCAGATTGAGCATGTGAATCCATTTTAACGTACCAATATAAGGAGCAATCATGTCATGATCACCACTGAAAAGAAAAGAAGCATAATTAGACAATATATATCGAACTTACATATCTGGCCCATATCTGATCCCACTTTTTACTCGAAAATCGATTTTTTGTCTTCAAAAAGTGGGATTCCTTTCTCAATTAAATAAACATGATTGGGAGAGACATTATGACAGCAAGGACATCGAGCTTCCATTTTCTTCAACCATTATTTGGTCAAAAGATAATGCTGCCCTTGATTCATGATAAGTGCAAAAATATCTTCACTATAAGGGTAAATATGTCTTCCAAGGGGAGGACTAAACTGTAAATGGAGGAATTATGAAGTTGATCTCGTCAGGCTCATTAATCGGTCTAAAATATCTGCAGATAGTTTTAATATATGACCCCACTTTCAAATTATCTAAACCAAACAAACGCTTGATATATAAGTCACATTTTTTGCTTAAAGAATTCTATTTAAGCAACAGATATATTTTAGCTGATGGATAGGACAACTTAGAACAAGTCACAATGACTTACCTAGATATTAAAACTTCATATCCTTTCTTGCTGAATATTCTATGATATTGAAGAACATTTTCAACATTCCTTTCATAGGATATGCTCTCATTGCATCTTTCCCACTCTGTTATGGTGCCCTGGTGATCAAATTATAACATTGCACCAAATATTTTGATCAAATGTACTATTTTGGTTGTTGTTGATAGCTAGCACATGGTGACACTTGCTAAATCTATAATATTTTTCTAGTTAACGTACCTTTCTTATATGAAGAGCTTCTTGGACAGTTGGATCATTTGCCCAAACAAAAGATGTAATAAAATTTTGGCTCTGCATAAAAGAAGCCAGTTGTTCAGAAACTCAGCACAGTTGACTACGATAAAAAAGAAGTAAAAGTTGTTTTTACCTTCTTTTTCACCAAACAGTGTTTTACTTCTCTAACAAGTAATTCTTAACTTACTTTATATCAAAATAACTTTTAAATGAACATATACTGATAATCATATAAATAGAGGATTAATTTAGTTACACGACACCACTGTCGATATTGTCTAGATGATGGGAGGACAAGGTGGTTGATTGACTTGTCTTCTGGAAATGTCTGATACCATCCAAAATCATCAAGTTTTGGTCCCATGCTTTCACAATTTGGTTCCAAAATCTGAACTCCATTTATATGATTTATACACTGCAATATCAGATCATACCGTGAAACTTGTTTAGTGTTTAGGACCATAGTAAACGTTAAAAGGAAATGAAAAATCAAAACAACACTAAAGTATGCAAAATGTCACCTTTTGGATCAGTTGAAGGGCATGTAGACATTGCACATTATTTGGATCACGATTGTAATATTTTCCATCACAGCTAATTTTTGCTGACTAAAATTGATCCAAGTAATTACATGAGAATAAGATGCAAAATGCTTCATTTTATCAAAATATTGAATAAAAAGGATTACCTTAAAATATTCATCCGATATAAGTGCCACGCGATGAGCATATGGAATTCGTGCATTATAATCAATGTTTGGAACTGTTAGTCCATTGCTGATAATGTATCCCTGTTTAAATTTCGAAAGTACATGACCATTAACATGAAATATGATATAGTATAAGCAAATAAATAATAAGAAATTCGCTTTTTGTGAGCTTATCAATACTTGGAGGGACACTCGTGGCTTCCGTCCTGCTTCGTTTCCTGTACATTACCGTCAAGCTTGGTTGGGGAACAAGAAAAATCAAATAAACCTTGTAAGCATTTTTTTTCCATTATATATTACCTTGTAATATTTCCATGGAAATCATGGGAACAAGTTTGCCTGCATAGGATTCACCCGCGACATATAGACGATTTTTGATAAACATGGGGTGATTCAATAACCACTGCATTATTCTCAATAGTAGTTAGTTCACTAACCCAAAAAAAGGTGGAAATGTACAAGGACTACTTCTATGTCCCTCATCAAACTTTATATTGCATTCACTTTCTACTTAGGAATAAAACATCCAAGATTAATAACATTGACCTACCTTCCTAAGAAATGTGTAAGTATCTTCTGCTGATTTGGTGTCCGAAGAAGAACAACCTCGTGAAGTGTTGGAATACGAAAATCCGGTACCAACAGGCCAATCTATGAATATAATACTGGCAACCTGAAAACCACTTAAATATATTATAAAGATAGAGAGGTATTGAAGAAATACATACATGACCATGCATGGAGTGAGAGATGTTTTGACCTTGGTCCAAGAATATGGATTTAAGAGAATATGTGGTAAGCTTCCATCAAAATGTGCACCATCAAAAGTAAATGGACCTACAAACATGAACACCCATTGATGTTAGAATAATGTAAGTTAGTTATATTTATAAATTATAATTTGGGTTATCAAAATAATAATATTCTTTCTACATCAATACATCTTACTGATTATACATATCAATTTCTAGCAGTGGAAGTGTTCATTTGGAGAATAATGTTGTAAAAATTGGACAGATTATAGTTCTATAATAGGAAACAAGGCTAATAAGTCCTGTAACATTCGACATCACTAACAATTCCTAAGAGTTCTCACTATGACTATATATAGAGCTGGATAGATATGTACGCTGTAGCTTGCAATGAGCTTGAGTTTCCTAGTGTGCATTCTCCAAAAGAAGATCTTGGGATGAAGCTAATCATAGACACTTTGCAAGCTTTGAATTAGAATTCATCTTGAATTTATTGCATACAATTCTGGGAAACGTTCTTTGTCAAGTTCTTCAAAGAAACCTTCACACATCTTGGCTGCTAGGGATATATATGTACAACAAAATCTCTCCTTCATGAGTCGAGAGGAGTTTGGAAAGAATTTCCTTTAAAAGTGACAACTTTTTGATTCAAAATGGTAATGATACACCTGACTAAGATTGTTTATAAAAGATTTGTCTTTCTCATTAATATCTTATAGTTGAGTATCGTTTCTGACGCAAGATCGTATAATTTGTTAACGAACAATCAAAGATTAAGAAAAGAAAGGGGTCCAAGAACAGAATAATTGAGGGCAAGAGAAAATATCAATTTATCATATAATCAGGTTGTCTATTACATTGAATAAGTCCCTCTATTTATAGAGCAAATAAACTAAAAGGAAAAAAAACCTTCTAATAAACTATAATTGTATCAAAATATCAAAATTGATCTAATCTAATATAATGTGACTAAATATATTTTAAATCAAACTCTATTTTAAAATCCTAATTAAAATCTATCTCTATCTCTATACTTATCTTGATCTCCACAAGTTTTACTTTGATGTTTGTAGCAATAGATATCTTGTTGATAGAGTTAAATACAAGTTTTAATGAGATATTAGTAGAACTCATTTTTCTCATAGCATTTTCAAACCGAAAAAAAATCATTTGAATTATTTAACACGGATGATTTCAAGCTTTTAGATTAGTTCTATCATCAAGATCTTATCTTAAAACAAATGGGATTTATTGTTGAAAAATGAGTTGCAACATTATTAGCACAAGGTGATTTGTGATCCTCAATTTCAAGTACCTATACATTCTGAATTATGTCGACGTTGATTGCAAGTGAATCAAAGAGTTATATCATAGTGAGTAGATTGATTTGTCTTGTATTAGCAATACCTTTTCTACCGTGACTACTAAGTGAGCATTTTCAATAAAACATGTGAGATGGAAATTGGTAACAAAATGGAGGATGGTTCTCTTGCTTATTGTATGGAANTGTGATCCTCAATTTCAAGTACCTATACATTCTGAATTATGTCGACGTTGATTGCAAGTGAATCAAAGAGTTATATCATAGTGAGTAGATTGATTTGTCTTGTATTAGCAATACCTTTTCTACCGTGACTACTAAGTGAGCATTTTCAATAAAACATGTGAGATGGAAATTGGTAACAAAATGGAGGATGGTTCTCTTGCTTATTGTATGGAAATGGTAACAAAATGGAAGACGGTTCTCTTGCTTAAAGTATAACGTTTTACATCAAGCGAGAATTTATTACGACGATAAATGTAGATTCCACTTATAGATGAATTTTTAGTTGTAAAATATCATTAGGACATTACTTCAGTAGATAATGTTATATAAGAATTTATTCATATATTAACCTTTTTTTTCTCAGCCCCCATTCATAGTTTCATAGATATGCCTTGATTTACCTCTTGCATGCTAAACTTGAGGCGATAATACTTTGAAGAAAATAATGAGGGAGTAAGTATGATCAAATCTAAAAGCTAAGAATCATAAATGAAACTTATAAAAAAGGGATAATTGCCCCAATAGTCACTGAACTTTACCGAAGGTTTCCACCAGGTCACCAAACTTCAAAAGTTACGTGGTTAGTCACTAAACTTTCCAAATCGTAATCCCATCCATCATCCATTGAACGCCTGTTAGAAAAATTAACGGGATTGAAAATGTGGATAACACAATACATTAGGTGGCACGTTTTTGGGAGTAAATCATGCCAAGTAAGGTGGTTGTTACTGATGTGGAATTATTTGAAATCGAAAACACGATTTCAACTAAAAATAAATAAAATTAAAATTCCTCTTAATAAATCAATTGGCACGCAACTTCAACCCCCCTCCCCCCCAACAAACCTTGAATCCCAACTCTCCCAAATTGATGCCCTATTTCCCGTTGCTGGCCGACGCCCAACCGACTATAGCCGCCGACCACCTGAATTCCATCACCAAAATCGTAAATTGGCAGCTCCATCACCAACACGCCAACCGGAGAAGCCCTAAAATCGCCTCCAACCTTTATTCGCGAACGGTGCGGTTGCCTCTCCCAATCTGTACAACCATGGCAGAAGCACAAATTGGATGTAATAGTGTACAAATTGGATTTTTTGTAATAGATTTTTTGTTAATTAAACTGTAGATATTCATTTCGATGACGATCCAGACTTGAATGACTTGAACTTTAATGACTCGGACAATGATGTGTATGATGATGATGACATCCTGTTTGATCGGAACGTCACAAAAGGTATCGAAATGGAGGAGTTAAACTTCAGAAGTGGTTCAGAGTCGTTGAAGAACAATGATAGACAGAAATTTCCTGAATATAATGCTGAAAATGGGAAGAAGAATCCACATCTTGAGGTTGGATTACTGCTTTCTTCATTCGAGGAGTTGAAATCTGTTTTGAGGACGTATGCGGTGTTCAATCGGGTTGAATCTATTTTCAAGAGAAACGATAAAAATTGGGTTCATTGTTGATGTAAAGATGGATGCAATTGGAGGTTGTGGGCGTCTAAGATTCAAGGTGAAGAAACAATCCAGATTAAATCATACGATCCCGAACACACATGTCTTAAAGTTCGGACGAATAAGTATGCAACATATAAATGGCTCGGGGAATACTATCTAGATGATTTTAGAGCTGATCCGGAATGGAAGACAAAACATTTTAGGAGTACCGTGAGAAAGGATTTTGGTTTACACATTACCAAGGTAGTATCTTGGATACGAAAAAATATGCCAAGGTTTTAGTAGAAGGGAGCGATGAAGAACAATTTGCATTGTTGTGGTGCTATGAGGCTGAATTGAGAAGAACAAACCCGGGTTCAACCGTGATAATTTCTGAAGTAGATAATGTGTTCAGGGGCATCTACATTTGCATAGAGGCATGTAAGAGAGTATTTATGCACTCTTGTCGACGTTTTGTTTTTATAGACGGATGTTTCTTGAAAGTAAAATATGGTGGACAATTGCTTGCAGCAGTTGGGGTTGACGCCAATGATTGCATATATCCAATTGCGTATGCTGTCGTTGAGAAAGAGAACACTAGTTCTTGGCATTGGTTTCTAACATTGTTGTCTGAAGACCTTTCTATGGAGAATTGGTTGTCTGTGACCTTCATGAGCGATAGACAGAAAGGTTTAGTGTATGTTGTTGCCGATTTATTTCCGGAAGCAAAACACAGGTTTTGTGTTAGGCATATGTATCAGAATTTGTTTTTGAAGTGGCTTCAAGGGAAAGCACTTGAAAGATTGTTTGTGGGGTGCCGCAAAAGCAAGCCATTTAGCGTTTTTCAAGTATTGGATGGCGAAGATGGAAGCAGCTGGCCCGGATGCATATGAATGGTTAAATGCCAAACCACTGACTGAGTGGAGTAGGTCTCACTTTTCGAATCAGTCGAAGTGTGAAATGCTCCTTAACAACCCCTGTGAATGCTTCAACAAATTTATTCTTGAGGATAGAGATAAATCGGTACTTACGATGTTGATATGCTTTCAAACAAAGTTGATGCGTAGAATTCAAGTGAAACGGGACAAACTCAGAAACTACAACAAATCAATATGTCCTAAAATCCAAAAGATTTTGGAGAAGCACGTTGATGCAGCCCGTGAATGCATCTTGAGTTGGAATGGGGTAAATCAATATCAAGTGGAGTGTTCGAGTGGCGAATATGTAGTCAATAAGGAGAAGCGAACTTGTGCTTGTCAGAGATCGGACATATCAGGGATTCTGTGTCCGCATGCAATTGCTTGCATCTTGGACAAAAGACACGAGATAAAGGATTACGTGTCTGAATGGTTTACAGTTAAGACATACAACACCATTTATGAACATGTTATATCTCCTATCAATGGTAAAGCATTGTGGCCTGAGAGTGGTCAACCCCCTGTACTACCTCCACCTTGGTACATTGCTACAAGAGGCAAGAAACAATCAAAAAGAAGGAAGGGACCTGAGGAAATTGAACCCTCTCACACAATCACAGACCCGAGTGTTATTAAAGAAGAAGGTGTTGTGTTTATGACATGTTCAACTTGCGGGGAGAAGGGTCACAACAAACGGTTCCATAAAGGTAAACACACAACACAAACTGGGACAAGTGCACATGATTTTGTAAATCCATCTCAGGTTGATCAACTAGTTACTGATTGCTGGAAAAAAGGGTTACTGATGGAAGCTAGTGATGCCACATAATTTACTGGATGAAGAAGACTAATGCAGCAATTCAAGCCTACATTTTTGTCTTTTGTTATTTTGGGATGTTGGGATATGACTGTATAAATGCTAGGATGCTACAACAATGTATTTTGTTATTTTAGCAGAGCAAGTAGCTACAATATGATTTTGTAAATCCCTTTGCTAGTAGCCAGTAGCTAAAGTTCGAACTATGTATGTACAGTTTGTCATGTATGGCAATGTTTTTGCTAGTCTCCTTTATGGCAATGTTTTTGTTAGTCTCCTTTATGGCAATGCTTTTGTTAGTCTCCTTTATTCGTTGTTGCTACATGTTACTATTTGTATTGACTATGAAGAAGATAAATCAAACAAAAACTACTGGTTTGAATGAATAAAACTATTTGTATTGACTATGAAAAAGGATTACTACAACACAATTAGCTATCCAACACCTCTCTACATCACCTAGCCATACCACATAACTACAACACAATCAGCTAACCAACACCTCTCTACACCACACCTCTCCACACCACATAGCCATACCAGGATTTCTACAACACAATCAACTAACCAACACCTCCCTACACCACATAGCCATACCAGGATTACTACAACACAATCAACTAACCAACACCTCTCTACACCACATAACATAGCCACATCACATAACCGGTCTTCTTGTTGTTGTTGCTCTTCTTCGAGTTGGCTGAAACTGAAGCAAACCGGTCTCTCGTTCTTTTCTTGGTTATTTTATGTTCCTCAGTATTGGCAGATGATTGACAAGCCTATGGCTTTGAATCCTTCTCTTCAACAAGCAACGGTGTTTGCTCTTTCTTTCTATCAGCCCCGGAAGATGAGGCAGATGTCTCTGCTGCAATTAAACTGTGTTTACGGCATACTATCATTGATCCTGCTATCCTAGGCTTTAATAGCAAAGAATGTGAAGGTTCGGCATCTTCTTTCTCAGGGGATACAGATTGTAGTTAAATTTGTTTCCCAGATGTATCTGACTTGGTGCATTTCTGAAACCTCTATTTTGAAGCAATCTGTCGGAGTTCAGTGGCCGCAAGGAACTCGAGGAATTTTTCTTGACGAAGACAAGGGCATCATTGACAAGTAACAAAAGATCGCGGAAGAACTTGCTGCTAGAGCTTGAATACCAACCTTCTTTCAATCTACTTTCGATGGATTCCAGTAATTACCAATTCAGCAGAAAACAAACACGCAAATCCATTGGGAATGTCATCAATTTTGCAATATGTATTTAATCTTTCAACTGTAATAATTACAGTGTGGATGGAGATTATTCTTTCTCACCTGTTGGTTGTTCTTCTGCCACGGTTGTACAAATTGGGGGAGGGGATTGCACCGTTCGCGAATAAAGGTTGGAGGAGATTTTAGGGCTTCTCTGGTTGGCGTGTTAGTGATGGAGCTGCCAATTTTCGGTTTTGGTGATGGAATTCAGGTGGTCGCGGCTATTGTCGGTTGGGCGTCGGCCG
>CAIGRK010363631.1:0-21705 GCA_903798315.1 Fraxinus greggii | reverse complement strand
TAATGCAATGCCATGCTTGCCAGAAGCGTATTCTTTTGAACCATCTTCCCGTGAACATACTTGACTTGACTACTTAAAAATGAACGGGCATTCCCCAACTGGAATCAGGGGATTCCAAAGAAGTGCTTCAAGATAGGGCGCTACAGGAGGAGCATCTCCCAAAATAAACAGACTTTCATTAATAATTAGCAAAATGGAGGGAGGTTTTAAGTTACTTGTTGCCGCATTCAGGACGGGAAAGTAAAAATTTGCTCTTGCATCCACTCCAAACACGGAAAACCTATATTCAGCAGGTTTACGTATTTAAAAGCTGTTTTGAATCAGTTTCAGCCATTTAAAACAATGGCATTAAGCAGGCTTGAAAATTTCTGAGACAAGCTTTATCAGTAGCAAAAATTGTTCAGCACATTTTTTTAATATAGAAAAGTGAGTAAAATATTTAACATTACTTTTCCTTACCACCAAACATAAAATGCTGCTATGATACTAATAAGTGGTTATGCACATTTTATTGACGTCTTCAGGTCTTTGGTGGCAAAAACTACGCAGAAGACAACTCTAAATTTATTAAGAACAAAACTTAAAACTAGACAGAGAAACCCTGAATATTCATTTGAAATATACACAGGTTTTTTTACTCATTTTATAAATAAAAATATAATGGCACAAGTATAACCAAATCTTTAACTGTATACCAAGCATAAATGATTTATATCATGTTTATCCAACTATTGGGCCATATCAAGTAATTTTTGAATGTCAAACAGCCTCTGAGAACCACCCAAGTATATGAGAAAATCAAACTAACTCGTCCGAATACAAATAGGCTCCTATGATTTTTCAAGACAATACTCTCACAAGGAAAACAAGGATAATATATAGAGCACACATTGACTTCAATGGGGAGGATGAAGCAAAGACACTATTAAAGGCAGCATTTTATAGGACAATAAGAACAACATTTATATGTATAACTTGGAAGGTAGCTAGATAAAATGAGAACTAGATCAACCTCGAACAATCAACTACTAGATAATACTACTGTTACTTCATTGGATGTCTAACACAGCTATTCACATACGTATGCTGGCATTCTCAAATCAAAGTTAAATATGAAAAACACTGAAAATAAAATAATAAAGAGCCATTTTCTTTACGTCTATGGTTGACTAGGGCTAGCATGCCATGCCCATGTTCAACACAACACCTAAAACATGTTTGATTGTGCTTAAAATTAGTTTTCTATAAAGTAAGCCAATACTGATTTTTCAGAAGGCAAGTTTCTTTAGTTAAAAATACCAAACTTCAAAAACCATGTTTGGAAAAATAAGTAACTTGGAAGAAAGTTTAATTTTTATTATGCTAAGACTGACTTTTTAGAGAACCAAGTTTGTTTAGTTAAAAATACTAACTCTGAAAACCATGATTGGCAAAATAAGTAACTTCAAAAAAAGTGTCGACTTAATTTTAAGCACAACTGAACATGCTCATGTTCGACATTTAGCACTTCGAAGCAAACATGATCTTATTATTGGTTACAGAGTTCATGAATGGTGTTTATCAACGAATCTATCTCCGAAGTCAACACTACCTTTCAACTCAAATAGAAATCCACATTTTTTCAAGCCTTCATTTCATCATTTTTAGAACAGCTATATGATTGTGAAAATACTCAACCTTTCAACTCAATGCCAAATAAGATGCAGTTTTCTAAGCCAACCATTTACAATTGCCGTCTCACTTAAACATGATAAGATATTCATACTAGGGAAGTCGACTCCACTGATCCTATTGATGACTGAATTTACAATTTTATGCTGACTGACTGCCGAACTACCTGATTCAACTCTCTTCTATTCATGCTTGGAACCAGGTGCATCAATATACTGAGATAATGAACTGCATGGACGGAGATCAGGCATGTAACAGCTGCATCACATTTTTTCACACCGTCTAAAATTTTAGCATGTAGACATTTCTTCTATAAAACTTTGTGCAATATATGCCCGTTTTAATCTCCGAGATCATTTTCTAAAACCAGGTATCTCTAGATCCCTATTGCAGATGTAGGTTTATTTCAAAGCTGCGACGCTTGGGAGAAAAACCTAGATTGAGCTGCAAAGTCATTAATTTATGAGGGGGAAGAAAAGAGTAATATGATGCCATAAGAAAAAGAAGAAGAATAATAATAGAAAACTCTCCTTCGAATTTTATAAGGTAACAGCTAATATGTCAAATGCCTCAGCAGTCAGGAATTATAACTAAAACTGAATCCTCATCTGTAATTATTTCTCCACTTACCCAATAACCTTTCTAGGTAAAGGAATAGGAACAAGAATAAATGTTAAAGCATATTTTGCAAAGATGTAATCAGTATATGAATAATTATTAACTGACTCATCATATGAAACTCATGTGTCAACATTGCAGGCCACAGTATGCAGCAAACAAATATGGACAACGTGAAGCATAAGAACCCACATCCATGCCCACCAAAAATAATAATAGTAATAATATCCACAATAATTGAACAAAAGAAATAGTTAGCAAAACATGAATAAAGAAAATCGAACAGTTAATGACCTCACTGAACAATTAAACCATAGCAAAGTGTTGAACCTACAAAATTACACCACAATTTCACATCAGCAGTGATTTACCAGCTGGAATCAACGTCGTAAACAGCAACCTAATGTATCATATAATTAGAAAATAAAATTCTTGAGAAAAACTGAGGCTGCAAACCATACAGAGGCAGAAATTAGAACTTTGACAAAACTCACAAACAAAATCTTAACCTAGTAAACTATTATTAAAGAGAAGCCGACTTAGAGTAAAATACTCACCTGTATGGAGGTCCAAAATATGGAGTTGCAGAAGATCTGCTCAACGAAGTCATCAAGCTGACAATTATTCTCATCTATCATTAACCAGAAAGTCATTTTAGTAACAAAGTTATTTTAGAAAAACAACTGTCAAGACCTTCAGGATGTATATAATCATTCCAAAGAATAAAAGGTTAGGTTAGTCAACTCGGTAGGAACCTGATTACTCTCTACCAGCAAGCTTAATTGAAATTGGAACTCAGAGGAGACAAATAAACACCAAATATAAGTATTGGAGACACGAAATGGTCAAAGATGGCAAACACCAGCAAAGCAACAAGATGATTCACGTGCATACTTTTATATGTCATGTAAAACGAACATAAACATGTTCTCAGCAAAGGGAAAACAAATATTACCAGAAAATTTAGCAGGAAAATCAGCAAAAAGTTGAACTCAAGACACTAGCTCAGGAAATCCTCATTTTTCCATTTCAGCTGCCAGCAGTAAAGACAGATTACATTAAATAGCTACCAAGAATACATTCGTCCGAAACAGAAATAGAATAGGTCTACGACAGAAACAAGAACTCATAACAAGATCATAACTGAAAAATAAAAGCAAAATATTTAAGAGCAGCAAAAAAATTAATTGCTAGCGCCCTTTTTTGCTCGAAGCGACTCAAGAGCCTTTTCCCTCAACTCTATCTCAAGCTTTTTCTGCTCAGATTCTGCTTCCTCCACGTCGCTTGTGTGCGATTCCCGCCTTCTATAACCTTCATCATCAGAAGCATGGCGATCATGATCTCTTTTATTATCTAACGATGGACTACCAGTGTCAAGCGACTTCAATTTTAGCTTCTCTGCATGCTTTTCCTTCCTTCTGTGGTGCCGTTCCTCCCGCAAACGATGCCTCTCCTCTTTTCTTAATCTCTTTTCCTCTTTTTTCCTCCTCTTAGCCTCCTTCCTCTCATCATAAGAATCACAGGTAGAATAACCATCCGATTCCTTCTCTTTTCTCTCCGACTTCTTGTGCTTTCTCTTTTCTTTAACTTCAGTTTTATGTTTATCAGTTTCCTCAGAGTCGAATCCCATGGAACCACTTTGAGCATTCAGCTCGTCTGCCCTAGAAACCTTAGGCAAGACTTTTAGTTCTGGATATCGATCACTGCCCTTGGTATCATCCAACGGAGATCTGTTCTTATCAGCAGCTCTGTAATCATCATCAACATGCGATTCCTTTCCTCCTCCTCTTAAAACAGTGCCTTTATGAATCAGTAATGACTCTTGTTGCTCACGATTTATCATGCGATCCACTCTTTCAGCTAACTTTTTACTGGTTATTCAAATAAAAACATAATAGAAAAAATCAGACTGGTTACACACAAATTATTGACTACTGAGACAGAATATACCACAGCAACAGCATACCTGTTTGTCAGATGAGGCTTTCTTGATTTCACATGATCAGCAAAGCCAAGCGAATCTTTACGTCGATCATGTGATGGAGAATTTTTCTCAGAAGATCTATATGTATGCTCTCCAATCTCCCTAAATAAAAACCATGCACAGCTCAGAAATTTACAGGGTAAAAGATACCACATTCATGAACGATGGACGTTTCAAACAAAACCTGGCATACAAGGTTTACCTGTCATCAGCACTTGTCCCAGAACTATCAGGGTGAGGTTTAGACCCTGTTCCTTTTGGTAAAGGGTTTGGACTCTCAGGAAGAATAATTCTTTCCCTTCTTCGGTAAGGACTACTTGACCTATCCAGATATAATATGTTACTTACATCTCAAGAAAATGCAATAAAAATACCAAAAGGTAGATATAGATTGAGGTTTGAACCTTCGCTGTTCATTAGGACTTCTTTCCCCAGACACTTCTGAAACAGATGGGGATTTGTGCAAAGGAGATGGATCTAGCACTCTTCCATGTTTGTCATTTCGATCCAGCATATCCCTCTGCGGTGACCTCAAAGAAACAAGAGGCCTACATCCACAGTTTGGATTAGGGAGATCAAAGATCAATCAGACCTTTATACCACATTGCCAAGCAGCAGGTATTTCATGCATCAAAGTTATCACAGTTACTGTAACTAGGGAAGTGTTTGCCAGATGGGAATCCAGTTTGGAAATGGAAATAGAGCAATAAATTAAAACTACATATGGTCATCTAACACAAACTTGTACAACATTCACCAGATATTTAATAGAGATCTTGGCTCACTAACCCAGATTCTATAATTCGAATGCCCAGCTCTTCTAAGAGAGCAAAAGAAAAATGAAAAGATAAAACAAGAGGGAAGATAAAGGAGAATGGAAATACTGGAAATTTCGCGGATAAAATCACTAAACAAATAGCACAATTTTCCTTGTGCTGGCTAATACTAATATCCCACGCTCAAATATTTTCATTTTTCTGCCACAACATCATGATATTCCATGTTTCCCTGTCCCTTAAAAACAAAACAGCAAAATAAACGATTCATTTCAACCTAGACAACAATCCCTTCTGAACAGCTGACAGAAAATTAACTTACATATCCGCCCTCTAGTACAAGCTATAGGGCAAGTTCTGCTACAATTAGATGGACTAATTATCCTCGGATAAGAATTGTGTGTCCACGGTGTAAAGTTAAAATATTAAAATAAACAAATTATGGCACCTTCTTGTTTACATGTCTGTATTTTAAGCATGTTGCTCTTTGTTTCACCAAATAAGACGCAAGCGCTTCTAAATAACTGTAGCAGATTGGTTGAGATATAATTTATATTGAATGTGTTTGGACGTTAAGTGGAAGTATGCCAACAGTCTTAGCACATAAATTCATTGTGCCGACTCTTTAGCGTTCTTTTATGTAGATATAATAATATCCTCTATTCTCCTTTATCATGAACAATTACTCTGTGGCAACGTATCGCAGTTGCTAAAAAGGGTGACGTATCGCAGTTGCTAAAAAGGGTGTGTCATCTCTATTGATTTGTTTTTTTGTATACCTAGGCATCTCAATTTAAATATAATATACATTCCTTCATTAACATCGACCACAGAAGTGCACTCAAGCATCTAAATGCAACTGTAACATAAACACACGCAAACAATATGCTTGAACAAAAAAATCATAAAATTTCTTAGCAGCTAACATGCTAAAGTACCTGATTGCTTCCCTAGGAGATGGTAGAGGTGATTTCTGACTTTTCAGTGATCGCCTCCTGACTGGCGAAAGGGAACTGGGTGAGGCGGAACTACATTCTTGCACTGAAGGAGACCTTCGTTTGACAGGGGTTATAGATCTTCTTCGAGGCACCGGAAACCTGCGTTGAATTGGGGATATGGACTGACGCCGCGGAGTTGACGGTGATCTTCGGTGCCGCCTTCTTACAGGAGATGGTGATCTACGACGCGGGGGGTAGGGTGATCTACGACGCGGGGGATAGGGTGATCTTCGTCGCACAGGTGATGGCGATCTGTGTCGCACAGGCGATCGGGACATGTATTGCACCGGTGATCTTCGTATCGGTGTCCTTGACCTACGCCACATGGGGGATCGTGATCTACGTCGCAAAGGAGATCTTGATCTACGATGAAAAGGAGATCGAGATCTGCGACGCGGAGGAGATCGTGATCTGCGACTCAGAGGGGAATGAACTCTATATCGTGCAGGAGAAGGGGACCTGCGCCTTGAATGTGATGTATGCCTTAGCCCAGAGCGGGTTGACCTATACCTTGGTGGAGGAGAGTGGTGGGGTGAAAGCCTCCTACTAGGTGTCCCAGACTGCCTTGGTGAAGATCTATGTGGCCTCTCCAAGGAAATGGACCGCCCTCTTGGTGGGGGTGATCCAAATATACTTCTTGACCTCCGTCTTTCACTAAAATGGAAAGTAACAAAATTTATTAAAATTACGAGCACTATTTCTGACATGAAATGGAAACCTACTCTGAATAACTTCTAGAATTGAAAAAGGACTTGCTAATTGCCCTCGAAGGCATCCTTCTGCTACAGGGAACCACAAGCTTAAAACTCAATACCTTTTAACAAGAGCAAATTAAGTAGCAGAGAACAACACAGGTTATCATGATCACAATACTTACCTTGAAGATGGGGAGCGGTCAGCTGATTCCGGAGATTGTGAAACCCTGTGCAAATGAAACAAATAATAATCTAAATCATCCATTCAGCATATTAAAATGTTCTACAATTAACATTTGTCTACACAAAGCTTCCTAGGGTTACAAGTGTAACCAGCATCTAATCTAACTTAAACCAAAAGATCAAAAACCAAACACTAATGAAACAAATATAAATAAACAAACAAATGAAAAAACAATGCTGTCATAAAAAATCACAACTGCTTAAGAGCAAGAGAAACCTAATTTTTATTTTTTTTTATTTTGGCTGATGTCACTCAGCATGATACTCCAACAAGAGTAGACGGTGTAACATGCATATTGCAATGATTCATTCATTAGCTAGGTCCAAGTAAATAGAAATTTAAGCCCTGTATGGCCCCATTTCTTAAAATTTACAATTTTTATCAACTTTTCAACCACACATCTTAACTAAGTGGGTGTTTGGTGAGGATTAAAATTAGATTTTTAGTAAATTGTGATAGAAATTTTTGAAATGTGTGGTTGAAAAGTTGTATAACCCATAAAAAATGTGGTTAATATTAACTGTTTGACTTTGACTTAGATTAAAATTTCATTTTAATTCGAAACAAACAGGGCCAAACTGTTACAAAAATATACTAAAAATCTGAACTTTATCCAAGCTTAATAGGGACTAACTAAATCGCAGCTTCTGTGCACCTAATATGCCATTGCATGGAGTTCTAAATGTAGGGAAGTACAGAACAATTGACATTTTTTTTCGAATACACTACACATATGTTTGGCCTCCATTTTTTCATAAACTCGTGTTTTCAAAACTCATTCAGCCACATTCTCCCATAAAATAATATTACACGTACATTAGAAACGTTTCCTTATTTTTTAACCATACATTTTCCAAAAAAATCACTATTCCAAAACTCATTTTCCCCCAAATTATCATTCCCATAATGTTGAAAACTAAATTTTAATAGATGTATCACCAAAAAAGTTCTAAATGGTATTACAGCAGGCAATGTTCATGGGATCAAGTTTGCCCCCATGCATTTACCAAAATTGTGTGCATGTTATGCCTTTGACAAAAAATGAATCCAGTCAGTTACATGAGGAAGAATTTTGAAGACTAAATATACTATTTGTCGTCTCTAGCTTTTTTAGCTTTTACACAGTGGTTCAACATATAATATCTAAAATCTACACACACCCCTAATCTCATTATAGAATTGTCAATGTTATATGTAATGCTAATAATAAACAATCTTCATTAAAGAACAAAGAAAAAAACTGGTAAAAGAATAGATAAATAAATTAAAATTAATTTATGCAACAAATAATCACTTGAGACTACTTATCAATGCTTTCACAACTTCAGGGAAAAAAACAAATATCTTATGGTGGTGAAAGCCCCCAAAAAGTCCCAAAAGCACATGAATGTTTTTCTCGATAAGGTGATTTATCACACTCTTCAACATAGTTATCTAGCACGTAGTGCAGAGAAGTGTTCAATCCAGCAACAATTATTGCAAGGAAAAGTCAAGGTTTCGGAAACCTACAAGGCTATAACTAAGCCAACATCAGTCACCTTGTACTAGCAATCAAACGCAGAAGGATATTTTGGTATACCAGATAACTGGTGGACATGAGCACTATTCGTACTCCAATTTCATTTTTAGTAGGTTTATACGTTGCACAAGTTCTATTGGTCTAGAATAATATATAGAAGTTGCTATCAATAAAGACTCCCAGACTCCTAGTTAGTCCCAAATAATTTCTTGTACTCAAAGATTCCAGCCTTAGTTTACTGTTTGCAGTCCAAATCCTTGAGGATGTAGGAAAATATCTTCAAGTCAGTAGAATTGGATGCATGAGTTTGAAATTAATTGTATGATTCTGACCTACCCTCGAATGGGCAAAGCTCTCTCATCCTCCTCTAGAAAGTTCCATGTTCATACTCTTTCTTTCTAGTTCTAATATTTATGCACACAGCCATCTATCTGCCATAAACAACTTAACCCAGAACTGTCCAACTTCATAAAACTCTTGTTTGAAATTACTTTTGATGAGCTCCAAGACATTTATGACACTTTACTTCTATCCATATCCTTGTGTTATCCTTCTTTCCGTTAACTCATTTATCTTAGGAATTACTTCCCCATATAATATTTTCCCATGATATATACAAAGCCTAAGAGCAACAAATGAAGCAATAGAAAATTGGAGTACTAGCAAATCAAGATGTGCTTCAGTTTCGTTCTATTCTGAGTTTCAGCCACTCCAAAAAAAAGTGTAATCAAACCCCTGCCAATTGAGTACCCTCACAATTTGAGTATTAGCAAATACAGTTACTTCCTACCTGCTTCGTCCTCTCCGGCCATTTCTCTCACGACGCGCTTTCTCATCATCCAATTGGGGGCTGGAAGACCTAGAATCATGTTTTGAATTTAGCTCTGGACCAGCATTCTTGTATCTTGAGATGTCACCATCACCATCCTACAGCAGTTTTAAGTAAAGTATATGACCAAAGTAAATGCTTAGCAAGCTGTACACAAAGAAACATAAAAGGTAAGGAGCAAAATTTGAGTTTTCTATATAAAAGGTAAGGAGCAAAATTTGAGTTTTCCATAATCTATCTTTTGTATAAAAATGTTTTCCAAATACCATTTTATCTTTCTCTAGCTCTAGCTCTAGTTCCTGCTTCTCCTTGTCTTTCTTCCTTTGAATTTCATTTGTGATACGATCAGTCTCTGCCTGCAACAACCCATGACACATCATTAGACAAAGACACACCGCGGATATAACTAGAAGATCCAATAACTTATGGGAGCATGAGTAGACCTTCTTTTTCTTAGTTTCCTCCTCTTTCGCATCCAGAAACTGCTGTGGAACACCACTCACATTTTTCTGTGCACTCAGAAGTAGAGACCAAAGCTCTTTCATAAACTTCCCAGTATTTCTCTCCATGAATCCAGTAAGTGAAATTTGAACCTCCTTCCCATTAACTTCCTGCACCCAAGCAAAGGTCGTTCAGCGTATATCTAAACTTTTAGCCTCTATCTGCCAAATATGTAAATGGTTTATAAATAGGAATGATAAGAGGATTAGTAGTGGGTCTCATGAAATGGGTGGATAATAATAAACAATAGTTGTGAAAGTCAGAAATTAATGTTTGACTTTTACTGAATTTATGAAACATATATAAATTGCTAGCCAAATGAAGGCTTAATAAGTAAAAGATAAACTCTGCATTGAAAAACAGTGAGACTCAAAGGTCAGTAATTTACATTTTTGCTCAATCAATCATCTAGCAATAAAAATCAGCTATTTGATGAATACACAACTAAACATTACAAGTCATTGTTTTAAGATACCTTTCCCTCCAGTAGACCGTATATAAAATTAATAAGAACTTCGTCTTCAAATCCAATAAGCTCAGTCACACGCTTTGCAATCCACGGCTTCATAACATCCATCTTCACTTTTGCCATGTCCACCTAAACAATACACATTTCCATGTTCATAAAAACATTCATCATTATTCAATATATATTCCCCCCTATAAATTCAAAAATTCAGAATAAGAGAAAAATCGTGTGTTAACCCCTTCAACCCATGATATCCATCTTAAACTTTCTTCACGTCCACCTAAGTACATTTTCATACAAAAATTAAATAAAAAATAAATACATAAATAAATAAATAATGTAGTCATAATCATAAATAATAATCACACAACAGATGGCATAAATGGAAAAAATAAAAAGACAAACCAGGTGTTCCAATTCAGAAGCGAACTTCTGAGATTTGAGCAGTTTGGCTTTCTTGTTCGAGAACCGAGTATCCTGATCGGCCGTTGTGCCCTAATTGAAATTAAAACGGTAATAATCATATTCTAACAACTAAACACTTCAATAGGAAGAACTAAATTCGTGAATCCCGTGCAGTTCTTAATTTAGAAAGAAAGAAAAAAAGCAATCCAATTCAGACAAGGAGCTTTAAATAATGGATTTTCGAACAAATTAAAAGGAAGATTCTTACCCGGAAAAACCCGCCCGACATTTTTCTAGGGTTTGTGAGGGGATTCTGCTGTCTGTTTTTGCTTTATGAGTGAGAGATGTGGAGTGTTTGGTTACGATGGCTTTTTAAGGGAAGTGAAATCTAGCTCCCGTTATGTAGCAATTAAAATCAAGATTTTAGTAAACTCAAAAAATAATTTTAATAATACTCATCAAATTCATAATTTTTCAATCATAAATTTTATTAATTTGTATTAAAATTTATTAAAAATTTTATTTTAATCTCCGCCAAATATGAGCCTAATGTGCGAGGGAAGCACGTGAACACAACCAATTCGGACTATTACACATTTATTATTAACATATTTTATGGGAGACGCTAATTTTTACATTATAAATTCCTTACAAAAAATCCAAAGATATGCATACTTCATATTAAAACAATACTACAGTCAGTTAAAATTATATAGGCACAATAATCATTATTACAAGCATATTTTGTCGCCAAATTAATATTTATTTATGCAAGTCTCACACTAATAACCCCTTATACTAAAAACGAAAATAATTCACAACTTGGCAAAGATGTATCAAGACTATTTTACCTTTACCGAATGAAGTTGAATGGGAAGTTTCCGTCCATATTCTCCCATTTAATAATTTGTTACGACATGAAGTTGAACCGCATGGCCCGAACGTTCATGTACATCTAGAATATCATATATCAGAGAGTTTTTTCAACCACGTACATGCAGAGCATAGGACATACTAGTTAATTTTGTACAAGACAAATTTCTCTTGATGACAATTAGACAGATGTGTAATGGTTTCACTTATAATTGAACAATTTGTTTACAATATTTCACAAATAAATAAATAATTAAAATTTCGATATGTACAATTTGTTTACAATTATTTGACAAATAAATAAATAATTAAATTTCGATATTTATAATTTGTTTACAGTATTTACAATTATTTGACAAATAAATAAACAATAATCACGAATAACAATTGAATTCATTCAAATCGCACGCTAACTTATTCCTTCAATTTTGTATCTATGATTAGTTGATTTCATCAACTTTATGTGCTATACCCAAACATTCAATATAATTTATTGTAAATATGTCACAATCACCCTACAAATAAATAATAATGTGTTAGTTCGGTCAATACTTTGTAGCAAAAAACTAAATGTTCAAATTAAAAAAAAAAATTATAAGTACTTACGATTTCGATTGTCTCGCCATCGTCGTGTCTCGCATGATGGCTAGTCTGTCCTGCACAAGCACCGCACTCATTTAGACATCAAAGGAACGATCGCAGCCACCAATCCATGTGAAGCTTGAGCTGACCTTGTGTCGACGTGAATGATCGGAGTCGTACACATATACAATGGAATAAGCAAAGACGATATCTAAGGCAAAATAGTGATGATTCGCGATCACTAGATATATATATACACACAACCCTTCCATGATTTTCCCTCGACACTCGACCACATTCATGTGACACATTCGAGCATATTCGAGCATAAGTTGAAGCGACCGATACTCAATGATAACGACACGTATGATCTCAATGCTCAATATGATTCGGCCAGAATGTCGAATGTTTTCGGATATCGTTCGAGCTCGGTCGCGCAATAAGTTCACAACCATGTCGATATGCTACATCAGGAAAATGCTAATAAAAACATAAAGGTAGTTATTTCATTTAATAAAAAAAATGATGTATACATAATAAATACTAATTGTGATATTACACTTGCATCATCGGTAAGCCAAGCACCCAAGTTTGTGACGTCGGGAAACCCCTCCGCCTAGGGGCTGGCCATCTCCTCTGTCATCGAGGCTACCCCCTCCATCTCGGCCACATGCTCTACCTCGAGAACCACCAACCCCATCCTTGGGGCTTGCCATCTCCTTTGTCATCGAGGCCATCCCCTTCGTCCCGGGCACATTCTCTACCTCGAGAATCACCACCCCTCCACCCTAGGGCTCGCCATCTCCTCTGTCGTTGAAGCCATCCCCTCCGTCCCGGGCACGGCCACCTAATCCGTCATCGGGGCCATCCCTTCCGCCTCGGTACCTCCACCTCCTCAGTCATCGGGTCCGCCCCGAGCACCTCCACACCATCCATCCTCTCCTCCTCCAGCCACCTCTCCCGTCCCCATCGGGGCCACCATCTCCTGCTCCATAGATAAAAAAATAATTTGAATACGTCATCGTCTGTCCATAATGGTGAGTGACTCCGATCTCCATCACCTTCTCTATTATCCCATCTATCACCCTGTGTATGTCTGCAATATCACCTTGGTGCTCTGCGACCTCATCCTGAAGTTTTGCTACATGGCCTCGTAACACTATAACATCATGACATAAACTTGATACCTCACAACTTATTCATCATCGTAGCGCACCCACATCCTCTCTCATCTCTCCTCATAACATCCCTACTACCTCATCCGTCATAAATCTAGTCAGGAGGACATACAAATCATGGAAATATTAACTCTGACAGTGTGCAGAAGATCCATGAGGGAGGGTCTGAATGGAGGAAAAGGGGATCTCATCGATAGATGTGATCATCGATCAACTCGACCGCGCTCCTACACAAATCACAACATTAAAAATTATTAATTTAGTTAAATTAGGCTAACTCATACAAAAAGTAATCAATAAATTATATTCAATTTACATACTCAATCTCGGTTCAGGATGGAATCGAACAACTGGTCGTGTCGAGTATACAGAACGGCTAATTCCTACACAAAACCACGACCCTCTTCCTCTGTCAACGACGTCAACTCAATTAGGACTTCAAACTGGCTTATTGACAATTCAATTAGTAAATTATCATGTGATGAAATTTTGAATCGACTTTCAATATGAATTCAAATGTGTAATACTCACTTGAGGGTCATCGAGGAAGGTTGCTAGCTATTTGTTAGATGGACATCCATCTGCTTGGGATGCTCGCCAATGATGCATCCGAGGACAGCGCGTCTCCCTTCGTCTAGCAAACCGGGTAATCAAGAAGGGACAGTCTCATATGCTCATATCTGCAACACATATAATTATTATATATAAATTCAAAATAAAAAATATTTTAACATGACTATGTTAAACATTTACCTACACATCCAGTGACAATCCATAAGTTTTGTACTTACGCATGGACCCCTTAGGCTTTGAGTGTGATCCAGTGAAGACGTGAACGGTGTCCTTTAAACATCTCTGATCCCACAAATAGTTTTTGAAGGCATCAATGTCGTCAACAACTTCCAAATGAAAAAGGTCGATCGTAGACTTCTTATGATGACACCTCAGCATGCTCTCAAGGATGTAGACAAATCATAGCTTCAATCTGTCTAATATCTAGTCGCACTCCTTTACGCCGATTAACTGCGATAGAAGCACCGTCCCCTATCTCTGAAAATAGGTCTCATGCAGCCTATTACTTCTTTGGGTGTTGTTTGTAACTACCTCATTGCCCGTTATCCTCAACCCAGTCACGAGGGCAAACTCAAACAAGAAAAAAGTAGCGACCTTGCCTACGAGGTTAAAGTGAAGGGCATCGTCGTCGACTTGCCTAATCAGGCGACATAGTAACACATTAATAATCTGTTCGGAGTACATTATTTCTCTCAACTGATATAGGGGCCACAGAAAGGACGGGTGTAGGATATGTGCATGCTCATAATCTTACAACTCCAACATAGTAATAAACTGTCAAAGCTACTATCCCACGTACATTTTCTCGCCATTCGTCTCAACTCAACAGGTAGATGGTACTCCATCTTATAAAAATTCAAATATTAGAACCTTTAACAATAGATAATTGAATAAGCATAATTTTAAAAATATTAAGTGAACTGAATTACAGACAAAAAGAAAAAAATAAAAATAATGAAATATAGAAAATTAAGAATTAAAAAGAATTTTAAATAGAAAAAAATTAACAAAGAATATACATATTACATAATTCAAATTAGAAAATTAAATTTTATATAAAAAAAGAAAAGAATTAAAAATAATTTTAAATTGAAAAGAAAATGAAAAAAGGCCTTTGGGCCAACGGATTAAAACAGTAGGAAAAAATAATTTTCAATGAAAAAATAAACAATTAAAAATTTTTAAAATTGTTTCCAAAAATAATCAAAAAGAAATTATGAGAATTAAATAATATAAATATTATCTAATTAAAATTGAAAAATTAAATTAACAAAGAATATATTTAAAATTAAAAAATTAAATTTTACCATAAAAAGAAAAGAATTAAAAATAATTTTAAATTGAAAAGAAAATGAAAAAAAGTTTAGGGGCAGACAAAATCGCCATTTTAGCGACTTAAGGTGCAAAACCTCAAGAATTTGAAGCTAAATCTCTACTTCATCTGATGATCTACGTAAATAATGAAGAATAAATATTATACATAACAATAATGAAAAATCAATCTTTTAATTTCAACAAAAAAAAAAGCTAACCTTGTTGAAGATAATGGCTGGTGTGTGGTGATCGACGTTGGATTTGATTGTGATGGTGCTTTTTCGACTGGATCGCGACTGTGGACTGTGTGAGTCATTTTCAATCTCTCTCTCTCTCTCTTTCTGCCGTGACTGTTGGATGAAGGAGAGGTATTTTTGGGTTTTGATATTTCATTTACAATTTATACATTTTAACTCTTTTTTTAGTGGTCAAAGACTAGTATGGAAATATGGCCGGGTCAATGAGTCAATTCCTTTTATTTCCTTCATTTTTCATCATGGATAAAAATTTATGATGTAAATGGTTTTAAAACGACATAACATTAATATAAATAAGTCAATATATTATTGCAAATGTTGTCTAAGCATTTTCATACATTGAAATCATTGTATGATTATATCGTTATCAATATTGTAAAAATACAATCATCAATACATACTACCGAACTATCAAGCAATCATTGATATCCAATTACGCAATCAATTCTTGATAATCTCATTTCAAAAAATACTTTATTTACCGTGGTAGTAGTAACTAGAAGAATTAACGCCAAAATCATAAACCTATGAAGCAATGGGTACATCTCATTTTTTGAGTTAGTGAAGTGCAAGATCACTAAGATTTTGTAATCCTTTTAAATCTTTATGAGTGCGAATATCAAGTAATATATGTCTCAAGTTGTTATTCAAGCGACAGTGTCTCTTCTGGTTTGAAACCTTTGGGACAATATTCACATAGTCGAATTAACTCGTCATTGTCGAAAGCAGAAAATAAATTATGCGGACGCAAACATTTACCTTGAAGAAATGACCATTCAACTAATGAAATTACATTTCAATAGTAACATAAAAGATATCTACACAAAAGTGATGCAAATTGTCACTTCATCAATGTTATGTCGTTACCTAGAGGTGTAAACATATCATCTGTGTTGGGAACGTCATTGTTTTACGTTTTGCAAACACAATAAAATATTTAATAAAAAAAAATCACCTTCAATCCTTTGTTGCTTGGAGTCGTTCTTTACATATTTTCACTAATTTCATGACATTGGTAATATTTTGATCTTTCTTTTGTAATGCTTTCAAATAATTATTTGAAATACGAACACGTTTTCCATAAGATGTAGAATAAATTCAAGTTCAAATGTTAGCATTGATCCCAACAAAACATGCACATCACAACTTTGTTCGCAACTAGTATCATAAGTGGCAATCATCTCTTTGACATCAACTATAAACGAAAACATAACAGTCAAGTTATGTAAATAACTATAGTGAGAATCCTAACATGTATCACCACCTCGATTAAGAGTAATTTCTTGATTAAGGCCTACACAATTAATATTTCACCAAAATTCGCAAAAAGATAACTCTATTTCTCTCCTAAAAGAATGAATCGAAGCCACCGCTCAAGAAGTGATTCAAAAATTTTGAGCCTTTGTTTCTCTCAAAGAAGATTTGATATCTTAGTCGATCCTTAGACGACATTCACCAATTTAGTAACCACAATAAATGATGTCTTAATATTCACATGTTTATTTGCCACAACTGCAAGAGCTCACTCGAGTTGATGAGCAAAAAAATTAATATAGAAAGTAATTATGTTCTCTTTCAAAGTAAGTGCTTTGAGACTATTATATTCATCTACATATTACTTGCCCAATCATAATGGTTTCTTAAACTAGATATACTCAAGTTATATTTAGAGAATACGTGATCAATGCAAGCCTAAGTGAGTGAGTCATGGTACTGAATACATGTTCAATACCAATAAAATGCTCTATTACCTACCCCTTCTTATTACAAAACAATTGACATTTTCTCGATCAAAAAAAAAAACAATTGACATATTCTCCTTCACTGAAATGTGATGTGAACCCACATCGTAATTGTAGTTACAAAACTCACGATAGATTAGATCAAATCTGGAAAAACTAAATATCACGGTTTGGAAAGTTCGACCAAATAAATTATTGAACCAAAGAACCAAGATAATCGCAAACAATGTCTTAACCCTACGATCACAAAACTTATGAATCTCACTTGAATTTTTGAACGCCACAAGAATTTAATCCTTGATAAGTTCAAAATTAGTTCAATGAAGAATAAGTTGATAGCAATATGTATCACAATAATATATCAATAATTGTGTGTTTTTACGATGAATTAATTAAGCCCTATTTATAGGGAACCCATAAGACCTACATAAAAATGAAATTAATAGTCCAAATAACAAGAATGACTGTAAAACTAAAGTTTTAACTAAACTAAGTTTCTTTCCAAAAATTGAAAAATTCGGCATTAGATTTGTGCTATGTGACCGCATAGTATATAGACATATGGTCGCATAGTTCATCCAAAGTACCACATTTGATTCTCTGTATAGGGACATGCATCAACACCTCACGTAGCACTATGCGGTCAAGTAGTTGTCCAGAATAGCTTCTTTTTCCTTTATTTGATTTATGTTCACCTATCTTGTTTCCATTTCCAAGCCCGACATGAAACTTGTCTCTTTACTTATTGTGATCGATATTTTGACCACTGTAGCTTGAGCAAGTAATTACATGGCTTCCTTGAACTTTTTTGCTTGTAACTAGTCGTTGGTTTTTCCTCTATAATCAACTGATCATTGTCCTTGCTAGCTCTCTACCATGGCTCTCATCAAAATGTCAAGAGGTTCGTCGATAAAAATAGAACACATCATCAATATCCTTCACAATAAAATCAATGGTTTCAAATGCAATAGCACATACAATATCCTTTTGAATTTCAGGTAATGTTAATTGGAGATTTTTAGGAGCATTATTAGAAGTAACAACCTTGACCTCAGCATTATTTTCACACAACCGCTTCAATAATTCACTTGATTTCTCGAATCTTCAGTAAGCATTTGAAGTAGAAGAAATTGAACACAATTAATTGATGCATTTAGGTGAGTCCAATACTCATTTTAGGCATTGGACATTAGGCAAACCTTGGGTAAAGATCGAAGAAGAATGGATTATGGGCTTTTCTTTGAAGTTTTATCTGTTGTGTCATGAAAGAGAGGAGAAAAGAGAGAAATGACAAAGTCTAGACTTGGAAAAATTTTCTATAAAAAATAAAAAAAAATTCTATTGGTCACTTTAGCCAAAATGATACCATGTAGATTCGTCCATGATTATAGGGATATGTGCCCATAGGATTAGGAACATAGTATATATTTTAAATTTTATTGTCATTAAATAAATATTTCTTATTTATTTATGTCTTTTAAACAATTACTGCATTTTTTGTTATTTGAGCATGGGATTAAATGCCGTAGAACGCTTTATGATAATATAAGTTGGGTACTTGCATTGTTAAGTGCAGAGAAACAATACTTGCATTTCAATCAAGAATACAAAGATTAATGCTTTGTCCTAATAATGTTGTAGGGACACTTACTCTACCACGTGTAAATGGTTTATCTTGACCATGGCGAGTGGATCTTAAAACTAGCGATTGTAGTACACTTGGAAGTGTATTGGACATAACTAATGTATGAGGTTTAACTCTATAGCATCACAATGTGAATAATTAAACTCTATATCATTGCTCACTGGGTAACCTGAATTTATAATGGTAGGGTGGTTACTATTCGTCAACATGAGGATCTATGATGTGCTAGTGTAAATCAATTAATATGATAAAAATTGTCACCTAATATAATGGGTAAATGAATCTGCTTAACTATTTTCTACTAAACAATTTAAATTTGAGCTCAGTATGTAGCCTAATATGGGTAAATGAATCTGCGAAATATGAAGCATTATTCTGCCAATTCGATACTATTTATGTTAGATTGTAATATATTGAGGACAATTAATAGTCATGATGATCAATATAAATGTTTTTGCCTTGGTATTGACTGGATACGTTGAATAAACTTTAGTCTTTACAAAGCAAGATCTTAAATTGAAAACACAACCACTTGACCATCTGAAAGGACTAGTTTGTGGGTGGTTGATCCCATAACACCCTAAATGTATACCCTAAATTTAGAAGTTTTATCATTTGATTATCTTGCGAAAAAAATGATTTAATTTTACTTTAACATAGAAACATCAATGACTTCATTTATGAAAATATTTTGTGTAAAACTTTTGTACTTAATAAAATATAATGCAATTAAATTAAATTTTAAAATTTATTTTCAAAATGAATTCGATATATAAATATGATAGTACCGAGTGTGTGTACCACAAGTAGTAGTTTCCAATCATCTTGCTTTTATCATCCGAAAAATGGGGAGGGATTATGTGGAATGAGCTACTGCTAAGTAAGCAAATCTCATACATATGATATGCATATGAAATACTTCAAAACAAAAAGGATTTTCTCAATATGTATCCCCTTTTCTTCAATTTCTTGAGAAACTTAGCATAAACATCGTAAGCTCACTTGGTGTAATACAAAGCCAATTAGAATACAGTGGGCCATTATTATTTGAAACACGTTTCGTCCTACTAATAGTATTACAAAGCAGTTAACATTAATATTAACATTATTATTCAACATTGGTTGGGTGCACCGGTCCCCTATACCTCTTAATTAATTGGATTAACTAAATATTGGACCAGATTAAGTTTAAGAGATGGGCTAAGCCCATTTGGACTTTCATTAATATGCTGCTAACACAATACAATTATATTTTTGCTAGCATAATAAAAAAAAAAAAAACTAATTTTCAATCTTGTTCCATCGATGATATAATTTTTATTATAGTTTCTATCTAAATACAAAGTAGATATTTTGAAATCTATTTTATTTTCCTTTGTGAATGATTAAGTAAATTTTTTTAACAGTGGTATCAGAGCCTACTTTGTACTTGTTACAAATTGTTTTACATCTTGGAACAATCAAAAGTTGTATGTTCATATTTTTCTTGAATCTAACAATTTAGAAAATTATATTTTATTTTCAAAAATCTATTTTTGAAAAGAAAAAATAAATTTTGGTCGGAACATGTGTCAGATTGCAGCATGCAACAGCGAGGAGTCATCGCCGCGGAGGGGGAGTGCAGTAACGCGATCTGTAGGGTGTTGTCGCCTGTGTGCAATGACTCTTGCCGCAGATAGAGTCGGTGCCGCCAAGGCGAAATGGAAGTATATTTTAGGGTGAGGGTTTTGAGTGATTTTGGGAATGGGGCCTCTTGTGCAATTTTTGAAGTTGCGAGGGCCTACAATATTACAAAATGGGTCATAATGCAATTTTAATATAAGGGCTTGATAGTTATTTCTGAATTTTTTAAGGGTTATTTATAAATATTGAAATAAGGGTTAGATAGCAATTTTCAAAATATCTTTTTTAATTTAGATATAATTGGTTTTGAATTTTAATTTTAAAAGGGTTTTTGACCCAAAATTTAATCTTGACACGATTAAAGTTTTATTTAAAATTGACGACCTTTTAAGTTATCTTTAAAATTTGATCTTAACTTAAATATTAAACTTTAACCTTAAATTGAATTTATTTTATTTAGGAGTTTTATCCTAAATTAAAATGCTAATTCATTTCAAATTAGAGTTGGACTCTAATTTGATATTTAATTAGAATTTGATTTTAATTAAATACTTTCACCCAATAATTGTGGAATTAGAGTTTGACTATAATTTAGTATTTAATTAACATTTGATTTTAATTAAATAAATCCGTTAATTAAATTAATTGATTAATATGATTAATTAATTATTTAATTATTCTGATCCATTTATCGACGACTATTATTGCTAGATTTTTGAAACATGCTTACATATGATATTAGATATTATATAGAAATGGATTTATTTGATGAATGTTTATTTAGTGGATGATTATGGATTCAACCATGTGAATGCGTTAAATGATTAATTTTCTTGTCGTTTTATGGGCTTGTGAGCTCTTAATTTATTTTGCACCCGGGAGTCCGTTTTGTTATTATTATGGGCATGCGCATCCAATTTCATTTAGGCTTGTGTGCCACTTAGTATATGATAATGTTATAGTTGAACTAATTGAAGATGCAAGAAGATGAGGAAACCATGGAGATGGTGCATTGATGCCAATTCAATGCAATACCCTATATGAATTGATCAACTAGTCTTCATTTTGACTCGGGAAGGCTAAATAGACTTAGTCCATAATCATCCCCACTATTATATGTATGTTTATGTACATGATTGATACACGATAATGCATACATACATACATACATACATACATACATACATACATTACACACACACACACACA
>CAIGRK010363549.1:0-12127 GCA_903798315.1 Fraxinus greggii | reverse complement strand
AATTAACAAATATCAAAATGGCATTAAATCTTGAAATTAAACATATAATAAAAACATTAAGCTATATCATTCATTCTAACATAAAAAGTATTTGATCACTCATTACGTTGAATCAAACAAATAAAAGTTGGAAAACATCGCCGGGTTTAATTACACTCAATAAGATAAAAATCATCCGAGCTACTATTATTCTTCGCCACACGAATTCTAATAATATTCTTTGTCTCCTCCTTTGCGTGGTATAAATTTCCCGACTGTAACGACGAGGAACGTGATAAAAATTTCTCCTCCCAATTCTTTTTCTCCTTTTTCGTGTTTTTTTCTCTTTTCTCTTCCAATTCTCCGTCGTCTGCTTCCCTTCCATTTCCTTTTTCCTTCATTTTCTTGTTTCTTTCCTTCCTCTTCTTTTTCTTTCTTTATTTTCAGCCCCAATTAAATTTCTCAATCCATTACTTCCCTTTTAAAGTTGATTCTTTTTCCAATTTCCATTCAAATGTTAATTTGACTTCAATCATATTTCTTGTTGCTATCTACTGTGATTATAATTGTATCAATGCTTCGTATCTTCCAATTTGTTCAAATCAATCCCTTGAATCTTCAAAGTGCGGAGTTTGATCCCAAAATTGTAAATTTCATTCACTTTCTTCCTTCTTCATCAATAACTGCGCCAATCCGATTTTTCTTCTACATAATCCCAAAAACATAGATAATTAAGTACCAAATTAATAATACCAATAAAAATCACTTTTGATGGCTTAAATATAAAGAGGTACATAGACACCAATAACATTCCAAAGATATTCAAATCGCATACCATCTAATGGTTTGCTAAATAAGTCAGCTAATTGGTTCTATATAGACATGTGTTCTAGAGTTACAACACAGTTCTCTACAAGATCTCGAATAAAATGATGTTTAAAATGATGTCGTATATCAATATATTTGGTTCCGAGGGTGTTGAATGGGATTTTTTAAAATATTAATAGCACTAGTATTATCACAAAACACAGTCATAATACCATATTCAACTCCATAACCACTCAAGATCTGCTTTATCCAAAGCAGTTGAGTGCTGCAACTTCTTGCAGTTATATATTCGGCCTCTACCGTGGACAATGAGATAAAATTTTGTTTCTTACTCATCCAAGCTACAAGATTAGTACCAACAAAAAAAAGCCTTCGGAAGTACTTTTACGATCACCGGCATTTCCAGCCAAATCGGTACATGAATAGCCAGCAAGGTCAAGATTAGAATCTCAAGAGTACAGGATTCCGTAATCTATGGTTCCATTGACATATCTAATAATACATCTTATGGCGCTCAGGTAGGATTCCTTAGAATCAGCCTGAAATCGTGCACATACCCCAACACTAAAAGCTATGTCAGGGCTACTTGTAGTTAGATAAAGTAAACTACCTATCATACTCCTATATAGTGTCTGATCAATACTTTTACCTGTAGGATCATGACCCAACTTGACACAAGTGCTCATTGGAGTTCTGTGTGTTTTTTGCTGTCGAGTCCAAAACGCTTGACAAGGTCTTTTGCATACTTTGATTGCGATATGAACAGTTTATCTTACTTGGAAACAAAGAAAGTAAGTTAATTCCCCCAACCATACTCATCTCAAATTCTTGTTTCATGTATTCAGCGAAATCATGAGCAAGANAAAGCTATGTCAGGGCTACTTGTAGTTAGATAAAGTAAACTACCTATCATACTCCTATATAGTGTCTGATCAATACTTTTACCTGTAGGATCATGACCCAACTTGACACAAGTGCTCATTGGAGTTCTGTGTGTTTTTTGCTGTCGAGTCCAAAACGCTTGACAAGGTCTTTTGCATACTTTGATTGCGATATGAACAGTTTATCTTACTTGGAAACAAAGAAAGTAAGTTAATTCCCCCAACCATACTCATCTCAAATTCTTGTTTCATGTATTCAGCGAAATCATGAGCAAGAGAATTAATAGGATAACAAAAAAATGATGTTATCAACAAAAATCTGATCGATGGTGATGGTTTTCTCAATATGTCTAATGAATAAAGTTCTATCTGCACCACCTCTTGAAAAATCATGTTCCACGAGATATGCAGTTGGTCTATCATACCAAGCATTCGGAGCTTGATTAAGACTATATAAAGCTTTATTCAATTTATAGACGTAATGCGGTAACTTTGGATCAATAAATCATTTTGGTTGTTCAACATAAGCTCTCTCTTGAAGTATTCCATTCAAAAAGGCACTTTTGACATCCATTTGATAAAATTTAGATCCTAAAGTGCAAGCAACTGTTAGAAGAATTCTAATTGATTCAAGTCAAGCTATCGGGGAAAACGTCTCATCAAAGTCAACTCCTTCAACCTGAGTATATCCTTGGGCAACTAACATATCATTATTCCTAGTTATGGTGCCTTGATCATTGATTGGATTCTTAAATATCCACTTGGTACCTATAACATTATAACTATCAAGCATAGGGACTAAATACCATACATTGTTTCTCACAAACTGATTTAGCGCCTCATGCGTTGCATTTACCCAACATTCATCACTAAGGGTATATTTGACTTTCTTTGGCTCAATTTGAGACACGTAGCTAGCAAATGTCAGGTTGTTTAGAACCCTCTTTTTAACTCTCATCCCTTCATCTAAATCCTCAATAATATTTACCTTATGATGGTTAGATTTAACTCTAGATGAAGGTTCCTTAGGAGATTTAGTTTTATCATCAGTTGAGGACTCCTTATTGGATGTATCTAGCCTTTAGAAGAGTGTGAAGGATCAAAAATTAAAGTTTCTTTAAGTTCAGTTACAATAACAGGATTTACACCCCATTATCTAGCTCTTCCCAATCTTTCCCTCACAACAAACGTCTTCTATCACAACATTGATGGACTCCGTCACAACCTGAGTACGAGAATTGTATACTCGATAGGCTCGACTATTTCTAGAGTATCCTAGGAAAATTCCATCATCACTCTTGGAGTCAAACTTGCCAAAATTCTCTCTATCTCTTAGAATATAGCACTTGCTGCAAATACACAAAATTACTTGACAATAAGCCTTTTACCATTCCATATCTCATATGGTTTCTTATCAGTTTTAGGTCTAAGGTAAACCCTGTTCACTATGTGACACGCAGTGTTGATGGCTTCACCCCAAAAATGTATAGCTAGTCCCTTACCATGAAGCATGGCACTAGCCATTTCTTGAAGCATACGATTTTTCCTCTCAACTACTACATTTTGCTGTGGAGTGATCGATGAGGAGAACTCGTGCTGGATTCCCAGAAGTTCTCAAGATTAGAGTTTTCAAACTCTCTTCCATGATCACTATGAATTTTAGTTATGGTGACGTCTTGCTCATTTCTAAGCATTTTGCACAATGATATGACAATACTGAATACCTCAGGTTTTTCTTTCAACATCTCAATCCATGTATAGCGAGAGAAATCATCTAACACAACCAACATATAGCGTTTACCACCAAGACTATCGGTCCTAGATGGTCCCATTAAGTCTATATGGAGTAATTATGGTAGCTTATTTGTCAAGATTTTAGAAGTTTGTTTATGATTTACTCTAAGCTGTTTATCTTGTTGACACGACTCACATAGAAGTTTTCAATTTTTATCAAGCTTAGGTAAACCAATAATAAGTTCCTTCTTAGCTAGCTTAGACAAACTCTTATAATTCATATGAATCATACACAGTACACCTTTTTTGGACAAACCTAACCTCAAAATCAACGTCACATATTTGACTAATGTTTAACAAATTGAATTTTAAACTTTTCACATAAAGCATATCTGAGATAGCAGGTAATCCAAATATATTAACGGTACATTTACCTAGGACAGGTGCAGTAGCCCAGTCTCCAAAAGTACCATTACAATCCTCAATAGTAGAGAACGAGGCTTTATTACCACACATATGTCTAGAACATGCACTGACAAGATACCACATAGAGTTATTTTGAGCTTTAAGTGCAACGTGGGAAACATAGTAATTCAATTGTTCATTAGACCCAAGAAGATCATTTTTCTTAATCCAAACCTTCTTAGAAGTAGAAGTAATCCTAGTTAACAGAGTTATCATCTCAGATAAGTGGCTAACTTGATTAGCGAGGAAGTTAACCTTGTTCGAGATATCCTGACTTCCATTTGTAGTATCAAGTTTATGCCACCTAGGTCTTATGTGTCCCAGTGCACCACAAATGTGACAGGTGGGAATAAACCTTGGTTTAAAACTACACAGTGGTTGTTGTTGATTTATAGGATGATTGGTCCTATGTTGTCTAGTAGGTCTCGAACCTAAAACATTCTTGCCCTTGGGTTCAGGATTAGCATTATTACTAACTTTGTTGGTGGCTGGGACAAACGTAGTATTACCATTTTGAACGTATCCTAAACCCTGCTTATTTCCAGCAGCCTTGTTCATCCCTTACAAATTTTCGAGAGTTTATGAGTACCTCTCATGAAGGAATGAAGTTGAGTATTAGATTTTTCTCGGTCACTTGTTAAGGATTTAGCTTTAGCTTCTAAGTTCTCATTAACAAGTTTCAATTCACTCAGATTTTTGGTAGAGTTATGAAGGTCAGCTATGAGTATCTCTCTCTCTTTCATTAACATTTTTAGTATGACTTTATTGACCTTCTTAATTTTAAGACTCTCCTCAAATAGCTGTCGATAAGACTCATGAATATCGGTCTCATCCTCATAGTCTTCCTCAGAGTCCTCACTATGTTCATCATTTTCCACCTTTTCATTTTCCTTATCAGATTCAATCTTAGCTATAGACTTAAAAGCCATAAAGTTTTATTCATTCTCACCCCTAGAGGTATCACTCTGAACACTCGAATCTGATTCTTCATCAGTTAGAGTCACTGTTATTGCCTTACCCTTTCCTATATTCAATTTTTTCTTAAAGTTAGGACATTCATTCCTATAGTGACCAAAACCCTGACATTCATGGCATCTAAGTGACTGAGTTTTCTTACTAGAAGTCCTATGATTATTCTTATCACGCATATCTTTCAAAAATCTACTTGGGATATCATTTTTCTTTTCTTGAGGTTTTCTCATATTCCTCCTCACTTTCTGGAATTTATTAACGAAATAAACTATTTTGTCGTCCCTCAGGGTCTCAGCATCAATAGACTTACTCTCTTCTTCCATAATGGTGTTCATAACTATGGATTTAACCTTCTTTGGTTGAGATATGGTGAGTCCAAAGGTTTGAAGTAATCCTACAAGTTCATCTATCTTAACAGTATCTAAGTTCTTACTTTCTTCAATAGCTGTAATCTTAGGTCTAAACATCTCAGGTAAGGATCTAAGGGTTTATCGAACTATTTTGGACTCAGTGATCTTCTCACCTAGGTTGAAGCTAGAATTTACTACGTCATTAATTTTTGCATAGAATTCATCGAACGATTCATCGTCCTTTATTCTAATTTCTTCAAATCTGGAGGTTAACATTTGAAGTTTAGAGTTCTTAATAGTTTTGGTTCCCTCGTGTGTGGTCTCTAAAATATTCCAAACTTCTTTTGCTGTTTCACATATCGACACTCTCATAAACTCCTCTGTAGACACAGCCATAAACATGGCATGAAGCCCTTCACTATTCCAGTTGCATTCATCTAAGTTCGCTTTTGTCCAATTAGCAATGGAAGTTGGGATTATTTCATTATTAACTGTAGAACTAGGTGCAGCCCAACCATTCACAACACTAAGCCAGATACACTCATCTAAGGATTTAAGGAATGCTCTCATTCGAACCTTCCAGTATGCATGGTTGCTTCCGTAAAAAATGGAGGTATGGATAGTGACTAATACCAATTCAAATTATGGGCCAGGAATTGAAATGTGGCTTTAATACCAATTCAAATTACGAGGTTCGACCCAAATTACACCTAGAGGGGGATGAATAGGTGATTGTGCGGAATTAAAATCTAATAATTAAATAGCAACAAGTCACTTTTAATTATCTCTAGAGTTAATCAATCAATTCAATTTCATTATGTTGAACTACCGCAATTATATGAAAACAGTAAATAACACATAGAATGATCACAGAGAAACCCCAACTTGGTAAAAACTTTGGGCACTTTGCCACTCAAAAATCCACTATAAACAAATTTAAACTTACAATCCATCAGACACGACTACCACTAGTATTTTCTGACCTCCTGACTGCACCAACTCCCTGCTTTCTGAATTTGTATATCTCTTGTGGATCAATGAAGAACTCCGCGTTCTCCAACAACTACTGGAACTCCAGCCACCTTCCTTTAATCTTCGGAACTCTTGTTTAGGAAGTCAGCAGTTTGGTATTTGGATTAAGTGGGTTTGATGTTTTCAGCATCAAGAACAAATCGAACTATGAAGGTTGAAAGCTACAGATGAATTTGATGAAGTAGATATGAAACAGTATGTGTTCTCTCAATGTTCAACCTTAGAAAAATCGTTCAGAGACGTGCTGGTATTTATACTGTAGGTTTATGATTGAATGAGTCGAATAAAAAGCCTTAAAAATGCGAATTAAAATTTTTCGGATGACACTGTCACTCGAGCCAGAGCTTAGCAACAGGCGAGTGACAGGTTGTCGCTCGAGTGAGGACAGGGCGACATACTAGCGATGATACTTCTATTTCTACTGCTCGAGCGAAGTCATGACGGCAGTCTAACGAAATTGCGGCGTCACTTTTTTCTTTCTTTCCATCCTCGAACCCTATACCTAATACAACTCAACTTATAATATTTGCAATTTACTCATTTACTTTTACATCATATTAAATCTGGTCTTTTTTATTTACAGACTTGCCAATTACATTAAAACCTAACAAAACCTAACAATTAGCTTCACTACAAACCACTAATTTTACTAAAAGAGCACATGTCCCTTGCAAAAAGCCACATAAGCACCACCTTGCAACCCATTTCTCACAACCATTCCCTAAAAACCTTTGCTTATAACAGTGAACAAAAATTCTTGCCTGATACTAAACATTTTCCACTTTGTACTCAAAGTAGAAATCTAACTTCTACACCATTCATTCTAAGCTTTCATCATTTCTTTCCACTATCACCTCATCTTTCAACATATAAGACCCCAAATTAAAGTTTCATCAAGTTTATCTTCTCCAACTTCATTTGCTCATTTCTAAATTCGACCTGGTAATTCCCTCTCTTTTACCCAACAGTATACATTAACTTCAAACATTTTTAAATACATTTTTCAATATTTATGTTTCATTTTAACTTTTTTATTTCTAACCATTCTCATCTACTAATCAAATAGGATTCATTGTAGATAGAGATGGCCACAGAATACAAACTCATACCTGACATCAAGCCGGAGAGTCTGGCTGGACTGTAAAAGCTCGGAACAGCCCATTGAAATACCAACACATTTGGTTAATGGGTCCTAACATCTTCTCACATAGTTTAAGTTCCTTTATTTGAAACTTTGATCCACGATAAATCAACGCCATTAACTTTAAACATATGATTATCAATTTTTTAATCTAAACTAAGAGCACATAACGTCCTCTCAAACTCTTTCTTCCATTGAAAACAAGATCGCTAAATTTAATTCATTCAAGTTGTAATATTTTTAAATCTCAAATGTAGCAGATTCCAAAATATATAAATGAAAACATGTATAAAATTGGATTTCTAAAAATGCTGATACTCCATTCTTTTAAAAGAGGAAAACAATATCAATTTTTTTAATGCATTCTATATCAAAATCTATTGTTCTTGTGCACTATACACTCAAATGGTAAACTTAATCCTTTTCCAAGCTTGTCAAATTTTTGCCTCACCTAACTACTTTCCAGTTTCTTTTAGTCTTTGTACTTAAAATTTATGTCTAATCCCTACCCATCTAGATTTACAAATAACCAACAAGAGTATGTTCCATCATCGAAAACTTAACGTTTTAGCCTTATTTCATTTATAATTGATGCATTCGAGTATTTCCTAAGGATAGCACAATATAGTCTAATCTTACAAGTACTTTGTATCTTCTATTTCTTAATAACAAATTAGCAGAAGCCCCTAATTCTTCTTTACACCTCCAAATATTCATCCTAACTTTATAACATTGATATGCTACAAGACATAAATTCCTTTCCAACTTCTTGCATGTAAATGTATAAAAGACTGTTTGAAATT
The DNA here is from genome assembly GCA_903798315.1 of Fraxinus greggii. Classification (NCBI taxonomy): domain Eukaryota; kingdom Viridiplantae; phylum Streptophyta; class Magnoliopsida; order Lamiales; family Oleaceae; genus Fraxinus; species Fraxinus greggii. Next base: position 3,942 of record CAIGRK010363549.1, on the reverse strand, counting down.
TGTGAAACACATTCAAAGACCTATGCATAAGAGTTGTCCTATAAAACCAATATTATAATAACAAGTTTTTCTCTTTCATATTCAACAAACACACAGGAAACAAACACATTTCCTTAGCAACAACAATTTACTTTTCCCTAAACCATTCAATTTCAAATGTCCATACATATGCTTTCTAACTTTAACAAATGCTAACAAAACTTCACCTCTGTCGAAGAAATCACCATTTTAAATACATACATACATATCTATATCGACACACATGGATAGACAAATAATATTTACTCTTCATTAATGCATAGTTAATTGCCACAAAGTCTAACATCAAATACGTTGTATCTCATCCTAGTCCTGCATTACAACACAGATCACACTACTTCTCTATTTAATTTAAGATTAACATTCCACTTCATTACTCATTTTCAAATGCTAAAAAAATTTCTCCTACATTAAAATCGTGTTGTGCTCTCTTATAAAATCTCACCATAACATTTTTTAACTTCATTTTTTGCAAGGGAACAAAATCCAGGCTACACTATTCGAGAACGCCATCACAGCTTTCGAAGACACATTACTACCACAAAAAAATACCACATCTCAAATGCACATGTTAAGGAAACTGATAAAAATTATAGAGCCCAACTTGGTGACATCTGACAATCAATGCAAAAACCAACATTGTTGAAGTTAATGAACAATTTAACTCTCTCCTTTCATCAGCTTACAACTTCATATCATACCAAAATCTTCAGCCATACATGGACACAAATACAGAAATTAGTAAGTACTTGCAATCCCATTAACATCCTACTCTTCATTACTTCTATTTTAAACATAAACTACAACCTATACTAATTATTAACACATATTACTTCTTGGAGGCATCATTAGAATTGCAATCGACATTTTCCCCAAAAGAATAATTCAAATTCGTGACAGCAAATCAACAGTATAAGATGTCATTCTCATGAATGAAATGTTAGACACTTACTACTACCAACACTAAAATAATTGTTTTAGTTAGATATTAAATACAACTAAAAACCTTACATGTTAGAAACACATATGCTTTAGATGTAGGACAATTTCATCACAAATGAATGTAATACAATTTGCAACACGATCTCCAAAAAACCAGTTCTTGTGAGTAGCAAATTAAGAGCAACTTCTTTCAATGGTAAATTCACTCATCCTCTTACACAATCACACCAATACAAACCAATTTAAACCTTACACACGAAAACTAAATTCAATGTCTATTTAGGTATATCTATCTCTACAAAAATCAACTCATCATTACTCATTAATCCCCCCATTTGAGCAAGTTCTTGAGCTAAAGCATTGGTATATTATTTCACTTACTCATTCACTTGCATACTTATATCTATTGTAATTATTACTCTTCATTTCCTTAATGTTTTTAACAATTGAAATCTTACATGCACATTAGGTTGGAAAACAACATGAACACAGTAAATGACATCGTGGAAAGAAAAGCTTATATCTTCCCCACATCCGCGACCATTTTTTGCCGAAATAAAAGTTAGTCAACATCAAACAAGTACAACAACTCCAACATATGGTACACTAAATTACTATACCTTCTCACTTACATAAGATTTCACACCTACCCTTAACACAGTTTTTTTACATGTTATTTTATACATTGTAGCAAAAATTCTGGACAAAAGTAAATGTCACGTTAATTCCATTAAACCAACCACTATGGTATCTATCACGTAACAATTGCAACAAGTGCAAATGTGAACGAAACTTATTTCTGTAGATTTTGCAAGCACAGTTAAGCTACACCAACTCCAAGGTATGATTATAATCATGTCACAAACACATCATCTATGTGAATAAATGTATTATTTATTATCTTGTAATCATCGAATATATTTTACTAACACAAACCTTCAAACACTAACAATGATTCCGCTTCTATTCTAACAAAGCAAGAGCCACCATTGAATTACAAGATTCCATAGGCTCAATCATAGCATTGGAAGTCCAGCCGAAATATTCCTGACATGCTAGCAAAAGAAATGATGAACAAAATGTTGAGGTACCTATTTAAAAATTAAATTATTCTACATACTTCCTTTTTTTTTTCCATAAATGTACTGTTAACTACTTTTAATAAACATCTTAACAGGAACACATGGAGAGCAACTCTACAATTCAGAGAACAAGTACACATGAACACATCTTAAACATAAAAACTGTAAATATAGAAGCAATGACCGACAAGGCCCCATATGAAATCATCTTTATCCTTGATCACAACTTTAAAATCAAGACCATCTAGCTACCAACATGATACAGCAACACTGCACAAAGATCTACTCAAATTACAAATGCAAACACTACACCAGCAGACAGCCGACAATCCAGAGGACATTTATACATGAAGCTACATGCAAATAAAAAGCAAAAGCATGAGTAGTTGTTCAAAAGTTTAAAATATGTATTTTGAATCTCTTTTGTATGCTTATGTCCACATTCCACCTCCTGACTCCCAACATCTCTATTTTCCATACTAGACTTTGTTCATTGTACATATTATAATGTTAAAACACATGTATCCAAGTATGACATGTAAGAGCTCTGATTTTTGCTTCGTATTATATAATCCAATGTAATCATCCTTCAAATAGGTTTCATTTTTTATTGAAATACCACATAACCTAATTCCAACATTATTACTTACACAGCATCACCCACTACACGTGCAACGAACGTGCATTCATTAGTTTTTTTTCTTAGAAGAGGCAATCCAGGGTTTACTATTTATATGTGTAACCCTCATTTTCAAACCTATCTGGTTCTTACTATTCACTAACCTGCTTTGTATTATTCACAAAATATCTCTTTTGTAACTGCCTCAATGGTCTACTTCTCTTACACATTTCAGTCTTCTACACTCTTTTCCATTACTTTCCCTTCCATTTCCATTTCCCGTTTCCTCTCCTCATTAACGAAAAATTACTGGTTGAAGCACCCAGTGATGAAAACATTGAACTCGAAAGTGATAGCGAAAGCCAATATGATGAAGTAGATGAAGAAGAAGCATAAGAAGTTAAGTCTGAAGATGAAAATATTCAACCAAAGAAGAAATCATAGTCGTGATGGTATTTCTCTTCCTATTCTCCAGGGCTTCAATAATTCAGAAGATTCTTTGATTGTGTACATTTGAATCTTGAACATCGAGGTACAACCCTTTTAAACACCATTTTGTTGCCTTCAAGTTTATCTATGCCATCAAATTAGAATATTTGTTAGTTATTTAGATAAGTTATAGCTTAATTACGTGTTAATTATGTTCGTTAGGTTGAATTCAATGTAAATTGTGGAATTGGAAAACAGGAACGAAAAATGGGCAAAAACGAAAGAAATTCAAAGTTTGGGGATCAAATCTAAACATCCAATAGTTGATTGGACCATAAAATGGTGATTGAAGATCACATATGATTAATTGGATGCGATTGGAGGTCAAATGAGAGAGATATAATATAAGTATTTTCACAAATTCATTTTTAGTATGCTCTAGATTTTTAGCCCCATTTTTTGGATATCAAACATTCGAAATTGAAAATTTGTATTCTGAAAAAATTGAATCTCTTTGAGTTATCCTTGTGACGCATTTTGAATGACCTCAATCGAATATCGGGAGATAAAGTTATGACTAAAATACCGAAAGTTGTTCAGTGACGACACCTTGCAAATGCGAGTGGACCAATTAGGCGCGTGAAACTATTGTTTTTCCAACCCAACAGCCGAAGCTGGATGTGGCGCTCACGGGTCAGAGGCCGTTGAGTGCGTGCTGTTAGCCCAAGAGTAACTAACCAAGAGGGGGGTGAATTGGTTTTTAAAACTTTTTCGAAGAACTAATCTAAATTCAAACAAGTAAAGACTAATTAGATTAATTCAATTAGTAAG
>CAIGRK010363496.1:1719-12656 GCA_903798315.1 Fraxinus greggii | reverse complement strand
TTTTTCCAATTCTTCATCAAACATAAATTTTTATCTACAAAATATAATATAACATAAATTAGGTAGAATTTTATCCAAAAGACATTAAAATATCATGATTTTGGGCCTCGAATAAGTGTATAAACTACACTTATCAGGTATTTACCTTCTCTGGCAACAATTCTCCTGAATAACCAACTCCCTTATTTTGTGAAATCTCACATCTATGTGCTTGATTCTTGCATGATAAGTCCGGTTCTTTTCTAAGAAGATGATGCTCTGACTATCACAATACAACTTCATTCCATCTTGCTTGATCTCAAGCTCCTTGACAAGCTCTTTCAGCCACAATAATTCCTTGGCTGCTTCCGTTGCTGTCATGTACTTTGCTTCAGTTGTGGATAATGACACAAGTGACTGTACCATTGATCTCCAACATATAAGCCCACCTGTAAGTGTGAAAACCTGTATGGGACCTTCTGTTATCCAAGTTGCCAGCATAATCTACATTTACTTATCCCTGAACTGAAACATCATCATGTTGTCTCTCAAATATGATACCGCACTCCATTGTACCTCTCAAGTACCTGAAATTTCACTTTACAGCTCTCCAATGCTTTCTGTTGGGATTAATCATGTATTTGCTCACCACACTGACTGCAAGTGCTAAATTTGGTTTGGTACACACCATTGCATAGATCAAACAACCCACAGCATCGGCATAAGGCACCTTTGACATCTCTGCAATTTATTCTTCGTTCTTAGGGCACTGGTTATTGGACAATCTGAAGATATTTGCCAATGGTGTACCAATTGGTTTTGCATCGGACATGCTAAACCTCTCCAACACTTTCTTCAAATAATTTTTTTGAGTTACCCATAATTTTCTTGCCTTCCCATCTCTATTGATCTCCATGCTAAGAATCTTCTTATCCGATCCCAAGTCTTTCATGTCAAACTTACTGCTCAACAAATAATTCAATCTGTCTACCTCATTCATGTTTTTAGCAGCAATTAACATGTCATCCACATACAACATCAAGAAAATATATGAATCCTTCTCAAGAACTCTGTAGTAAACACAACAATCATACTCACGGTGACTGTAGCCAATCTGAATCATGTGGGAGTCGAACTTCTTGTACCATTGTTGTGGAGACTGCTTGAGCCTATATAAAGATTTCTTCAGTTTACATACAAGATTCTCTTTCCATGAAAATTTGTTCCTCGAAATCACCATGAAAGGAAAGTGCATTCAAATCCAGCTGCTTAACTCCAAATCAAAATTGGCCACCATTGCCAAGACAATACTGATGGAAGTCCGTTTGACGACTGGAGAGAAAATCTCATTATCATCTACTCCCTTCATCTGTGAGTATCCCTTAGCTACTAATCGAGTCTCGTATCTTTCCCCTTCCTTTTTTGACATTGCTTCTTTCCTTCTGTACACCCACTTACACTCTATCGGTTTCTTCCTGTCCTTTACGATAATCTACTGGTACTTACTTTTGTCTCTTTAACAAGTACATGGGAGAGTGAGAGATTGACAAGTATAATTTGGTCGAACTTCCAATTCTTCAAAAATTCCCAATTCATTTTCTCATTAGACATCCCATATTTGAGGGTAGACAAATATATTCCCTTGGAAGAACCCTTTTCTTTATTTTTTTTCCTAACTGTGGTGGTGATGTCGATCCGTTAAACTCTTCTTAAGTTTTGTTGAGGTTTTCTGTTGAATTCTGCTTCTTTTATCTGTTATTCAACTAATATATAATTACATTCCCAGCAGACACTTTTTTCTGGTTGAATTTAGGCAAAATTATTATAAGTCAATAGAATTTCACATCCCATTACGAGCTTGGAGTCGGTAGTCTTCCTTTTATATGCTTGCACGCTTGATATGTGGACACTTTACTGTTGATCCAATATTAGTCTTTCTCTTGATTATTTTGAGCCATGTATGTTGAATAATTTAACTAGTGTGTGTGTTAAAAGTTCCAAGGGAGATATAGCCTTGACAAATGATGAATTGAAAAGGAATAAAAAATAATCAATCATTTGTACAAGTTATATATGCAGGTCTCCGCCTAATATCCTAAATACTATACAGTCTTACTCGCAATTTCATTCTACATAACTAAAACTTTAGATAGATTCTTGAAATGTCCCCTCCAAGCAGAATCCTTTTATGGGCTCTATTTTCAGCCTTGATTTCACTGTCATTTTCGGCAACTGGAAGAGTTTAGTGAATCTCTGGTTCCAAACATTAGTGTAAAGAATGGAAGCTTTCATTTGTTATTCTTTCTTTCTTTTGATTTCTTTGGGGAGTGGGGGCAGGGAAGAGGGGTGAGGTGGAGAGATGGGAGACACATCAGTGGAAAGGTCTGTATATATTGTTATATTCTGATTGTAGTATGAGTATAGCTCTTGTTAGCGACTTCCAGAGTAACGCAATTTGAACTGTGATTGCCTATTCATCCTTCGATGTGATATTTTTCAGGTAAAACTGCACGAGTGGATGGTAGAAAATCAGTAAGAAGGGAAAGTTATTACTGTTGCTGAGATTTTTGCCTATTTGTAGGTTTCTATGATCTCAACTCATTTTATTCTGTGCAATTTCCTTGAAACAGTACTTCTGATTGAATTGAATAACCTGCCTTGAGACAGACATGCACTTGGAATTAAGCTTGTTGAATCCTATTATATTTTAATAATTCATGGTTTCTGCTTGTCATTGCTGACCACTCGGTTTAACCGATCTTCTTTTATCTTGTTATTCATATTTGACAGATCAGGACATGAAACTGACTTTTTGTTGGTGTTATTTATAAATTATTGGAACTTGTCAAGTATGCATGTTTCCCTTGGGTTGTTCAGCTCCATTGAGTATTTTAGACAAAAAATGTCTTTTTACTATCAGGGACACACTTCCCTGAGTTTTCTGTAACACATAATTGTGACTTGTGATGAATGAAGTTATCTCACCTTTTTGGAAAGCTTTGCTTTTTTTAGGAGGTGATGAAAATTCCACATTTGAGAATATCATTCTCTGTCGATTGCAAAACTAAGTCGACTTAAACTCTGTGAATGCCACAGGATGCATATTGTCTAGCTAATTTTATTGCTAAAGCTCTCTTGCCATAAACTGGTTGCCTAGAAGCTCATCAAATAAAAACTTGTTCGGACTTTTGCGTATCTTGCGCACCATTTTCAATTAGTGCTTAAAAACTGTATCTGGATTTTGTCCATTGGAAAAGGAAGCTGCAAAGTTGTAGTTACTAACGTTTTAGTTTTTCTGGTGCCAAGTAATGAATGTTACCATATAAGAATTTGTTGTTGACAAGTGACAACTGCAACATCTCTTCAACTTTTTGAATTAAGCATTCTTTCGGTTCTAATTATGCAAACCATTTTCTTTTCTCGTTCTCTATCTGACGTAGCGGAAGCTTATAGGAAAGATGGAAAATCTCACAAAGAATTTCAATGAATAGAAATTCTAGGAAGTTTTTAATTTTTTCAACCAATGCGGCTTTAAAAGACTTACAATACTTTATATAGCGAAAACCCAAAAAAAAATTCGAAAAATTACATAATTATAAAGAAAGATCTGTTTTTTTTTTTCCAAAAATGGAAAAATCAAGATAATGACAGAATTTGAAAGTTCTAGTCATCAGGATCATCTCTCGAAAAGTGGAATTCAAATCTGAATTTATTTGATTGAGATATACTAAAAATAAAAATTATAACAAAGAAAAGAACGCATGACGAAGGCCTAAACGGAGGAATTTGCCCTAAATTGGCCCGACATCTAGGGCAAAGCCACTGTATCTTGTTCATTAGCCTGTTTCCATTCAAATTTGACTAAAATCTCGCCAAAAACGAACAATCCCAAAATTTCTCCAAAAATCGAAAGTTGCCTATTTCTGTTTGCCGGTCCTACTTTAACATAAAGTCTAATTTCTTCTAAACCACATCACTATCTCTCTTCTCCTTGTTCATAATTTTTTCGTCACTAATTGAGTAATGTTATTTAACCGTCAATGACAAACTACAGTTGTTTTGGAGTGTGTGTGGCACTATTAGTCCACTTTGCTAACAATTGACACGTAAGTGGGAGAAAGATGTATAAGGGTTTGATTGCAAGTGTGGAAAATGGGTGGAAAGAAAATGAATTTCAGGGAAAATAATTGCCTAGAAATTGTTTTGTAGAGAATTGTTAATTAAGTGTGTTTGATTGGTATACTTTTTCACCCGAAATTTTTTTAAATTTTGTGTTAGTTTGGCTTTGTTTTATACGGAAATTATCCATTAAAGTGATTTTTTTCACAATTGATAATAAAATTTGTTTCCATTGCCAAAAAGTTAAAAAAAAAAACGAAATTTTTTCATAAAAATCATATTTTTCATCAAAATTTAGTGTTCGTTTGACTTTATTTTACATCTATTAAAGTGACCTTTTTTTTACAAAATTGTTTGGCTTTGATTATAAAATTTGTTTCCATTGCCAAAAAAAAAAATAAAAAATAAAAAATAAAAAAAATCCTGGAATCAGAACCTTCAAAAGTGGGCAAATAGGCGCGTGGGGGGTAGGGTAGAAAATGTTTTGCAAAGAAAATTATACCCCTATCAAACAAATAAAAAGGTGGAAAATGGAAAAAAAATTCCAACTTCCATGGAAAATAGAGGCTATCAAACAGGGCCTAAATTATAATTAATCGAATGATTCAAACAGTTGTGTGAAGTAAAAGAGTGAATCATCCCTTCAAGTATTTTTTGCTCTTATATTGTCTAGAAGTGATTATTTTGCAGGTTTGCTTTACATGCAAAGTAGAAAGTAATATATTTTTGCAGGCATAAGGAGTCCTTTTTTGACAGACATTATTTTCCTGATCTTGCGTATTCTAAATTATTCACAGGGTGAACTGAGGATCATATGCCTGATGTTGGGATGAAAGGACAAAGGGGTAGTGAATCCAACCAAATTGGTGCTTCCTCGAGACTCAGCCAGAGGTAGCATCATCTTCCAACTCTGCTCCAATCACCCAGAGTCGAGGCAGTTATCAGGATCAGCAAATGGAGATCGATTCTGATGGAACAATAGACTAAAATCCCTTGCTCCATAGAATAACTTATGCTTGTTGTCAACAATTTTTCTAGTAATTTCACACTTACATTAAGGTTACTGGTTTAAGTTGGACTGATCATGATTATGATATATTTTGCTTAGCGCTATGGTTGTGTTCGATTTAATAGCATGATGTTTTGTCCTTGAAAACATTAAGCCACCGTTTGAAGCTGATTAAAATCTACTAAAAATTCTAGTTAAAGTCAACAATTAGTTTTATTTACATATTTTATTGGACCTATAATTTTTCGACCACATATTTCATCAACTTTTATCAAAATCTACTAATTTTTTAATCTACACCAAATAAGGCCTAAGTTTTCATAGTCATGCCGCAGATAAAAAGGACAGAGTAGCCTCGCACATTTATATAATTATTACATATGATCATGCTTCTGCCCAAGCAAGTCTCTCAATTATCACGAGTGGAAAACACATGAGGTCACACTCAATTTTTATAATTCCAATCCCTTCACTCGAGCTTAAAATTGTTTCAATTTTGTCACTTCTTTTGAGAAATCTAATGCTATTTCAAACTTGAAGATTTTAACTCCCAAATTTTTACTTTTTGTAGTGGGGTCTCAATTTCCCTCACCCCAAAACACCTTTTCTTTTGTTATTGGCTTCCACAATCATGTCACATGGTTCGTAATTCCAGCAGGAGATGCCCCACTCTTGGCATGTGCCACGCTTCCACAAGTAATCAATTTTAGGCTAATTTCACTTTACTTTTTAATCCCACAAATGAAAATAAAAAATAAGTAAATTAAAAAATTTTTTTGGGTAGATATCATTATTAAATATGGTTGTATTCCTTTAGTAGAAACCAAATTGTTTCTTTTTGGCTTCTAAACAACTTAATTAATTAGATTCCCTAATAACTTGTTTCAATGCGATTGATTAAAACAATACACATCTATTGCAACGTGAGACAAATTTCATACCCTTGGATTGGGTGTCTAATTAGTAATGATTAAGAAATAGGATACGAAGTCCATTTATCAAATATCATCATATCTTCACCTTGACCTTGTATCGAAAGACTATTTTTATTTAATAATAATAATAATAAATGAAAGAAAAGCAATAGGAATTATTATTCCACACACCCAACCCAACGCTTCAAATTAATACACAAGATAACCAGGGGCGAACCCACATGGGGTCATGTGGGGTCAAATGACCCCACAAATTTTATTTTATTTTTGAGTTTTTTTCTTTTATCTTGTACTTAGTTCTAAATATTTTTGAANCACCTTGACCTTGTATCGAAAGACTATTTTTACTTAATAATAATAATAATAAATGAAAGAAAAGCAATAGGAATTATTATTCCACACACCCAACCCAACGCTTCAAATTAATACACAAGATAACCAGGGGCGAACCCACATGGCGTCATGTGCGGTCAAATGACCCCACAAATTTTATTTTATTTTTGAGTTTTTTTCTTTTATCTTGTACTTAGTTCTAAATATTTTTGAATTCTCATTTTTGATCCCACAAGACAAATGGTCTGGGTCCGCCCCTGAAGATAACATGTACTTTGTCTAGTCTAGTGTCTTCTCTTTATTTTCTTGGATTGTACATAATTTAATATAATGAAGTGTAATTGTTATATTTGTATTATGTATTAAATTACTTTTAATATTATTTATGTGAAGTCACACTCACATTACTGTTTCAATAAACAACCTTTGATCACCGGTTCCCCATAATGCAAAGAAATGTTAACCCTGAACAAGAATACTACGCGAGGAAAGGTAGCGGTTAAGAATAAAACAACATAAACATAAACAGATTATGGATGAATGTTGGGAATTTGAGGATGCCCTTCATGTATGAATAGCTGGACTATCCAGCTAAGCATCCTGTTTGTTTTTGTTCTTTTTTTCTAATCTCGGTTTTTTCTTTATTCTCAGAATTTTTCCTGCCTTCCATTATTCCATCATCATCATCCAGGTGAAACCGCTAAATTTTTCTTTTCTTAGAAACTCTCTCTCTCTCTCTCTCTCTATTGAAATAGCACTTTACTTGCAACTCTGTCGTCTTCCAGTGAAAATATTCAAGATTTGTTTGACATTTAAAGTTAAAGCTTTTTAAATTTTTAGGTTAAAGATCTCAAATTTGATCTTAACTGCGAGATTGGGGAGTTTGAGCATCATTATTTGTGGCAAAGGGTACTAAAAAAAATGGTATTTAGAAAATCCTGCAATACTGCAAGCTTTAGGGAAGATTCATCACCCAGCATAATCTTTCTTGAAATTCTCCTATTTTAGACTTTTCAAGTCAAAGTTTTTGCTTTTCTGGTGGTGCTGTGCTTGATGTGGATTACTCATAGTGAAAATGAATTGTTGACGAAAGAAACCATTTTCATGAGGATTTTGTTTTGCAAGATCCACTGTCCATTCATTTGCTTCTGCAAACCCTCTGCTGCTCATCTTTACACTTCTGGGCCATTGAAATTGGATAATACCCCACATGTACCTTCAACAGCTGTTAGTGTTTCAGATGCCATTGACAATAAGTTAACTGGTGAAACCACTGAGGTAAAAAATGAGAGTTTAACTGCAAATCTTGATGCTGAGAATGTACTTAGGAGTTGTATTAAAAAGCCCACTTCTAGGCATGATGCTTTCAACGAGATTGAAAAGAAAAAAGTTCAATGGAAAGATAAATTAGGGAAAGAACTTGCTGAGATCAAGGAGTTTGAATCCAGGTGCCTTCTCTTTCTCTCCCTCTAATGTCTTTGACTTGCCTATATGATGAGTACCTGGCGTAGAATTGCACAAAATGAGTAATTTTTCTGTAAAGATGTTGTTAGTTTTGACTTCATTATTTGTGTTAAATCATGACTGAGGAAGATTCAGTAAAGATGTTGATTAGCATTTAAGAGGTAAGTAATACTATTAGCTTTTATCAAAGTTGCACCACAAATGGTGTTAGGGCAATATCTGTTGCAGACTCTCAGTATTACACGTGACAGAATATGGAGATTGAGGAAAGGCATTTATTGCTCTAAAGTCAATTGTTTTGAGCATATGATTTGAATGCCCTGTGTTGAGATTTCCAATTAGCCTATCAAACAAACATTGCTTGCGACACCTCTTATTTCGTTCGGTCATTTGCTCCTGGATCCGTGCATCCATCTTCTTAATCTGCTGTGCTCTTCAACTAAGTGATTAGATACTGGTAGTCAGACTAAATCAAAGGATTAGTGTCACAGATGCCCCCAAATGGACTGCAATTAATGGTTTGATTATTGGACTAATTATAAGCAAATCCCATTGATGAATATTTTTCCCTGCATGACTCCTTGAAAGCTTTTCCGAACTTCTCTTGACCCCTTCAGTTTGCCCACTTGTTTGAGGATGACAAAAAGTGTCAAATTGTTGTCAAGTTCCAAACATCCTCCAAACCATGCTCCAAAAATGACTCATAAACTTGGTCCTTTGAGTCTCTGTCTGATGATATTGATAGGAATGCCATCGAGACATACAATCACATGGGAGCTAATGACGAGCATCCAAACGGTCTCATACATAACTTCATCTATGTACTTCCTGTTAGATACATATCAAATATATTATTTGATAGAAATAATTTTATTAGATTAAATGCTCGAGTGGTAAAAAGCGTGGAATTTATGTGGGAGGTCGATGATTTGAATCACATTCCACACAAATATTAAAAAGTACGATTGGATCTTTGGGCCTTGGGGCTTTTGGATTTCTTTGATTAAATTAAGTTTTTATTAATAATTTTAATCATTTTCGGATTTTTTTTTGGTCAAACTAGCCCGTAAAAACTTGCCGATAAAACATGGCGGTCTTTGATTAACTTTTTACAGTAATCTGGCTCATCCTTGCAACCAAATTCTCCATCAACAGTGTATAACTAATCAATAGTGATCAGGTTGCACCTTTCCTTCAAAGTGGAATTTCAACATTTTGCGAATGTTTAAAGTTTAGTTTTTGCAAGCCGGAAGAGGAGGAGATTCTGTAGAAACTTCCATTATGATGGGTGATAGAAAGGATTATGATCCTGATTCTCACTGCTGGACCTTTCGTTCACTTCTTTATTCACGCTCCCAGGATTCTAGCACTTGAGTTGTATATAGTTGGAGTTGTTCTAGTCGTCCCTTAATCAATTGCCACATCTCTGAGGTTTCTTCTTGAGGTTGCTCTTCAACATCACGTCTCCAATGACATCTTCCAGCCACAAATAAGAGCCTTTGGTACTAGTTGATGCCGAGAAAAAGCACAGTCGATCAAGGAAGTGAGATGACTTCTTTAAGTTGCTAGTAAAAAAAGGGGCTACCACCCTAGGAGTCCACCAAGTGATGTAAGACTATAGAACACACCAGTCAGTAGAATACTAGGAAAATTACAGAGTTTTGTAGAACTTTAGAGAGCTGAACTCAAATTTCATACTACAAGAGGCGTGAAATTTGTATTCATGTTATTCAGAGACATCAAATGTATTGATTTAATTTTCTTGTATCATTTTTTGGATCTATATATCAGTCCCAATTTTAGTTGAAAGAACCCTCAAAACAAAACATCAAATCTAATTCATTTCTTGGTGGTGGTTCATTGCTTAAAACATCATGAAACACTTCCGTGTTGGAGTTGAACATAATACTTCAATTTCAACTGTACTAAATTATTTATTTATTTCTAAGCTCATATATGATTGTTGAATATGTCTTCTAGCAAACTATTTGCCTTGTTTAGAATTATAGCAACATTTAAGATATGGCGTTTGCTCCAAATTCAAAAAAGTTAGAAACAAAAGAAAATATCTTATATTCTAATTTACTTAACGTGAGACACAAATGGTTGTTTGGTGACTGTTGGAAACACTTTCCTGCTAAAAAATATCTTTCGACGTAGATTAGATAGGTACTAACTCAGTGTAGTTTGTCATGTGGAGTGATGCTATTAATTGTTAAACAACTATGAAAAACTTGAGTCTATTCCCTATACGCACAAAGCTTTTAATGAGTTTCAATGCAAACTACCCCTCCTTATATGAACCAAAAGATTACCATTCTTTATCCTTGAATCTGCATTTTCTGGTCACTTTACACTCTTTCTATTTACTGTTTGGTCGGTAAAAGCTTTAATTTCTTTACCTACCGGAAAGAGAAGGTACAATTTTTTGCTCTTTGAAGCAGCATGCAATGGGAATAGGGGAAATTTTTCTTTAATGCTAAATTTGTTTTCCACAGTGAAACATGGGATACAGAGAAAGACGAAGAAAATAGCCATTGTCTTTGCGTTATTCTTTGATTATGCTTAAGCAGCCTTTTGTGGAGATTCCTTTAGTGGGTGCAGCACTGCACTAAGCAGAAACAAGTATGAGAGAGGAGAAGCGGATGACGGATTACGGCGAGTGCTTGTTTGGGAAGAAGAGTCTATCTTCCAGTTTTGCCGTATGACGCCCTCTTAAATCAATATATGGCCGTTTGTTTTCGCCGGTTTCAAATTCAAGAATCTGCATTGAGAATTCAACTGACCATTGTACCCCTTTGTAAGAAATTCAAGTTATTTTCTCTCTCCTGTGTAACCAACCAATCATGCTTGATATATTAATGTACGAGACAATGCAGCAACGAAATCCTGAATACGTATTCATATTCAAATTTCAGATAGATTTTTCTCCCCCTAGTGAACTTAAAACTTCTTGACGTAGTTTTGTCTTGTGGATAAATTTATCATACAAAAACATGGTCAACGGCTATTACTTAGCTAAATACAAAAAATGTCTTGAGAATAATGTCACTCGAACAGGGCCAAATTACAGGCCCTGTTCCCGGGGGGGGGGGGGG
>CAIGRK010363492.1:0-16414 GCA_903798315.1 Fraxinus greggii | reverse complement strand
ATTTTAAGCCCTCCCAAATGAGCTTTACTCATCTATGTACTTCATACTTATGATGTAGCCTCATGAATGTAGCCTCATGTTGTTCAGCAAGAACAAAAATCACGTAACAGTTCCTTGTGTAATCTTTTGCTTAACCGGAATATAAGAACTAAGGATACCACTAACACACAGAACGAAAAAATGTTTGTAAAGAACACTACTAATCAACAGGTCAAAAACACCAAGTGAGAATTACTCCAGTATCTACATCTTGAAACCAGTTCATTTAATTTATTACTCAGGTGATGTCTTACGTCTGGAGCAATGCTGCAACTACTTCAATTGTTTGTTTTCTGTCCTCTTCACCCATGCCATGTATTTAAGGAAATTTCGTTCTCAACTCCAGTTATTGAGGGCTAAAAATTGGAAAAAAAAGGGTGTGCTCGTGCGCATTGGTTAGCGTTAAATAATTCTAACAAAGTTCATCTACATTCTAGCTCAGTCACTGGGATCAAGTGAAAGGAAAGACTATAAAAAGCACAATGGTGTCTGACTTGCATGGCCAAAATGATAGAGATTATGGACCTATCTACATTGGTAATTGAGCATAGACCGTGCAGTTCCTAAAGAGGATGCATTTGCCTGCCAAGAGAGGAAAAGGAAGTAGAAAAATAAGATTACATAATTACCCAGAAAAGGAATATTTATAGAAAGTCAGTTCAAAAGGCAAGTACCAGCCTCGTATGCCCTGCAGCACTGGATGCTTGATACAAAGAATTCCATCTCATTAGATGAATGAGCTCAGTAACTTTTAGTCCCATAATCTCTCAAATTAGGAGCTAGGGTCTAATATTCACAGTTCGACAATAATTTGTTCTCCCCTTTGAAGGTTACCACACAGTCCAGAGAATGGCACAACAAGAGTTACAGGCTGCAAGATTATGTTTTCAACATCAAAACTAGACATTAATATTTATTTCAAATAAAATAACAATGCGATCAACTATGAAAAAGCAATCCATAATTCTATGTCAATCCTATGATAATAGATAAGATTTCCCTCTAGTAGAAGTAAAAATTGGTGCTCTAACAGAATGGAAAATGATTTGAGAACCATAAATGGTATTTGAGAACCATAAATGGTAAAGTATACGAATCCCATGTCAATTATTAACCAACAAGGCATGACTAAATAAATTCCAATAAAATTATTTATTCAATCTGTCATGTCATCCTATATGACGAAGCAAGAAAGTCCAACCATATCAAGTACTTGTTGGTCTTGTTCGAGGTGCTATAGATACGAGCTCACACATAGGTCATATAGAAGGGCTGAGCTCTTTAGATCATAGTCATTAAGTGCAGAAAGACATCAACCCGAAGAAGACACTGGATCATGTCAGTGATCTAACTGCAACATAACAATTGTTTCATAATCAATATACACCCCCACATACATAATATTTGATAAGGACAACAGTTTTGTTGGTAAAATTCATCATAACTATTTATTGGATTAATTACATCCGATATTAACTATATTCTAATATTGGAAAATATTATCAACAAGTTAAATTTAGGCCTTTTTAGGTTTGGATTTTGTAGGTTAGATTAGCCTATTTTTCCCTCCTACCAACATAAAAAAATTAAAGGCCAAAACATATTTGAACATAGTTCATTTTCATGAAAACTAAAGATTAGATTTAAACAGAACCTTAATGTTTTTAAAACAAGACAACTGGAAAGGAGAAATAATAAATATACATAACAGGATATTCACCAGATGTTTGTTTTGAGTTTTGGTGAGTACAAATAGTAGACAAAACAAATTCATTATATACAACGTGGTGCAAAATCAGAATAGTGTCTGGCTAAAAACTTGCAAGTGTCCACACTAACATGATCTCATGGTGATGTTAATGATGACGGCGACATCAAGACATCTAGAAGGAAAAGGCAGTAGTGAATCTCAACATCCTCCCTCGATGCCAACGATTTCTCCAACTTGTACTATTTACCTTCTGAAGTTCTCTTCTTCCCTTGTCTATCCATTTTCATGAGTTGTGCCACATGTTGCATGTGCTTTAAACGCTTCTAAGTCATCACCTCTCAGCATTTTGTTCCTTCTCTATCCAAAATCTTGCTACTGCAGAGGTTGTATGAAAATCATTTTCTCTTTCTTGTCCTAGTTATGTCCTTCTCCTTGTCTAAACTAACAACCTCAAGCAAAGTGGCTCTTCCACTCATAACCATAATATTTGCATGGGCAATTTCTGTAATGGTGATCATCTCATCTCCGATTCTTCATAGCTCTCCCTTCTTTGGACTTTGGAGTTTATCATTGCTTATTGCATGTCTACTCTTCTGCAGTTGTCATGGGTCTCACAGGAGCACACTTGCCTTTTCTTATTTACAATCCCTTCTTTCTTCAAAAGAAATAGCATTTCCTTCCTTATTTATGAATTCTTCAACTCCTCTCCCCACCCCAAAAAATAAAAAAAAATCCTGGCTAGCTAACAAACATTCCATCTATGGTAAAATTGGTTCATTTTCCCATCCATTGCACTGACAAGAACATTGCGCTCTGATTTTATATTAAAAATAGCAATCCTTTCTATTCTCATGTCAGAGATAACATTCTGTATGGCAAACCAGTCAAACTCTGCCCTGAAATTGATAAGCTCATTTTCTAGTGGTTGAAGCTTCAAATTAGAAGCAACAAGCATGCCGACCACCTCTCTTTGGCATCATCATATCCTTAATGTGCTTTTCTAGTTCATACTCTTGAGAAACTGCAAACATTTGCATGGCTTTTCCAACCTCTATTCTCCTTTCCTAAAGACCTCATCTTCAGTTGGTGATATATTGATGGCATTGTGAACATTATCCCATAAATCTACGCCCTGCATGAAATTCTAGTTTCAGTAGCTAGGACAGCTCAAAAGTAGTGAATTTTTTCCAGTACAATCCCTTCTATGGTGCCAGATCCAACAAGAAATTTCTGCACACCCCTGAGTTGACACTCTAATCTCACACCAGATATCTTTCACCCGTCCCACAAAACTGATTCCCCAGGTTGCTTTGTTTTTGTAGAGGTAAGAGGTGGCACAAATCAAACCTCTTAAGTCTTTGGTCAATTGGAAGCTGGATCGATTACAGCTGCTGAGATTCACTACAGCCTCTTCCTAAAAGAGGATTCCTCATTTCATTGCTGTCGCTAGCATCGTTGGAGACATAATTTCACTGTAAATACTCAAAAGGTTTCATCCAGACAATGTTTGATCATTCAAAGTTATCGCACATATTTTGTCACTCAAAAACTACATCTGGCCAGCTTGGTTGGATGTATTAGCCTTCATTATTTCCACCACCATCTTCCATAGATAGAGTAGCTAAAATAAGTTTGTGCTGTGCTTAAGATGTTAACAGATTATTGTACAATGTGAAACTTGATAGTGTGCTGTATGTGAGCCACGCTCATATTTGAGCATAATTGTCTTTAGTGGGCGTCGTGTAAATTTCTTACACGAATTCAAAAAATTGTAGTAGTATAGAGACCATTTGAAGTAGAACAATTTGTGGGACAATTCTATTCTCTAGTATTTTGGCTCACCACCACTTAAAGATGACAAGCTACATTACAGCAAAGAATGTATAATAACTAATTTATATATATACTAAAATATTGTTTTGCACTAGAGTAAACCAGAGTTTGGTAGGCTCTGCAAACACACAATGAAAGCTAGAACTCAAAGGAATAGGAGCTGATCCACCATAGTATGCACGAAACAAGAATGTGGGGAACAAAGAGAAGGAGACGAGGAGAGAAGAAACAAGTATTAGGGGAGGAATTTTAATAATATTTGTATTCAATATTGATTTCCTCTGTCCTAATTTCTTCCCTTCTTTGATCCCTTTCTTTTCTTGTTCTTTTTCTTGTTTGTTGTCAAATTGTTATGTTTCTTAGTCAATTTGGTATCAAAGCAAGTTCTTTTCCTTTGGCCAAACAAACCTCGTTTTCAAAATCCTATCTAAATTCTGTTTTTATTCTATCTCAATCTCCATCACATATCCTTGAAATTTCTTGTAACCAAGGAAAGCTATGAGACTGAAAATAATAATAATAATAATAATAATAATAATAATAATAATAATAATAATTACCTAATTATAACCTAGTAATTATGGGGAACAAAAATCAAAATGACTTCAAAATATTTCTTATTTTTCTCACTAAAGTAAATATCTATGTTATGGTAAGTCTTCCAAGAATAACCCTAAGGATCTCCATCAATGCCAGTTTCTGCTAGCACTTTCAATGCTTGGCATTAACCCAGTGGGTTCAGCAGGTAGCAGGTTAAAGAAAACTGATTGGTCTCTTGTGAGGTCCAATCGCAAAACTGAACTTGAATAGGAGCCAGTTCACACTTCTCATGTTGATTTAGTAGCTATGATTCATGTGGCATACACAGTAAGTTAATAGAAATGTATTAGGGAAATAAAAGCAGAGATTTAGACAGAGAAACTTACTGTGTTTTCCTAGAAGTTGCCAAGCCATTTTTTATTGGATACATCTGTGGATATCTTGTCTAATGCTGTGTATTCAGAAGAAGATAGTTCAATTTATAAAATTAGGAAAAACTGAAGCTCTCCCCTTTTACGTGAAACTAGAGATTCTCATCATAGAGTCCAACATGACAGGTCCACAAAGCACACATCTGGACCTGGTCCACCTTTTCGTTTCCTTTTTCTTTTTTCATTGCAATGTTCTGCTTCAACTTCCTACAATTCAGTCCAATATTAAAATGAGACACGTTCATCTTTCTGAAGGTGTTAAAACATTTTGCATTGAGAAATACATCAACTCTCAACAGGTTATACGGCTTCATGTCATTGGATCTATTTTTTTGCAACAGCATTCCAACATATCATAAGCTCTCATAGTAAGTATGCCTAATAAGACTTGAGAAATATGTTGTATTTATTAAATATGGCTACCATAAACATTCCAATTTGGGGAGAAAGATATCATGTTTTTAACTTACTGCCCAGGGGAGAGAGTGAGTTGGGGAGGAAAATAAATGGGGTTAAATGTTCTGGAATAACTGTCTTCCTACTTTAAGCTTAGCTCAAGAACATAGCATCTTTTCTTACTTACTTTTTTCAAGAGAGAATAACAAAGAAACAGCTGCATTGTTTGCTTCTAGCATGCTTCCACAATTTTGGCTGCACGTACACCACATCGTGTAAAATATGTGTACAGCAAATTAAACAAGTTGAAAAAGGAAAGTGATCTCATAAAGTTTGTCGGTGAAAAGGAATAAAGGATATACAGTTAGGATTTCTATCCTCTTATCTGTTAAATGACTGGATCTTCTTGAAAATTTATATTACCTTGGAATTGTTTGTTGTATCTTATAGCCCAAGACCTGTGTTAGTCTTTTGATCTAAAAGTTTCATGGATTCCACCACATTACCCTGCTTCAAAAGGCCACTGATCAATGTGGAGTAGGTTACGTCGAAGGAGCAACACCTTCCTTTATCATTCTCTCTATGAGTTTAAGAGCTTCATTGGTATTTCCAACCTTACAGTATCCATCAATCAAAGAATTATAGGTGATGGCGTTGGGAACTAAACCTTTGACATAAAGTTTATGAAAAAGCATCACTGCACGATCAAGGTTTCCTGATTTACTCAGGCCATTTATAAGAGTATTATATGTAACAATATTGGGAGAAAGGCCCTTCTTCAGCATCTCATCCCGAAAGACAAAAGCTTCGTTGACATTACCAGAAATACAAGCACTGTGGATCAAGGCAGAAAATGTGAACTCATCTGGTATGAAGCCTTTCTGTGACAACTCACTGATAAATTTTCTTGCATCATCAGTCTTCCCAAATTTGCATAACCCAGCTATAATTACATTATACATAACATTATTGGGGATAATAAATTTTTTGGCACTTTCATCGAGGGAATTTGCAATTTTCTGAATATCTAGCTGCAGTTTCTTGAGGTCAAAGAATTTATAAAATTGTTCAAGCCTTGGGAAAACATCTAAATCCACCATTTTCCGCAACAGCGTATTTGCACAATCTGTCCTACCAAGCTTGTTTAATCCATTAATAATTGTGCTACATATTATTACGTTGGGAGCAATTCCTTTCCCTGTCATCTCAAAGTAAGCATCAAAAGCTTTCTTCAGTTTTCCTTCTTTGACCCAACCAGTAATAAGGGCTCCATATGTAACAATATTAGGACTTAGTCCCTTAACATGAATCTCACAAAGAACATTTGCAATTTCAATTGATTTTCTTGCCCTAAAAAGTCCACTAAGTAGCGAATTATACATTTCAATGGAAGCAGGAATTCCTTCTTTTTCCATGATACACTTGATTTGAAGAGACCTTCCAATGTCTCCAGCTTTACAATAGCCATCACTCAAGGTTCTATAGGTTACTTCGTCAGGTGAACAACCGAGCTCCTTCATCTTGTCAAGAACCTGCTCTGACTCAATCATCTTCCCCAACTTACACAATCCATTGAGCAGTGTGTTGAATAAAACTACGTCTGTTGCATGCCCTTTTGCTAGAATATCTTTCCACAACATCAAAGCCTTATCAGAATCACCTTTCTTGAAAAGGCAATCGAGGAGAGTACTAAATCCTATTGCATCAGGAACAAAACCTCTCTTAAGCATTAAACGCCAAAGGTGCAAACAGTCATCCAGATCACTTTTGTCACGTAAACCTTTCAAGAGTGTGTTATAAGTTACATTTGTTGGATATACACCATCACTAGCCATCTGATCACAAAGCTTGAAAGCATCCTTCATTAAACCTTCTCTACAATAAACATTCAACAATGTATTGAAGCTATAATCATCCGGCTTCAAGTTCAATTCAACCATACTCGTTATAATTCGCTCTGCTTCACATACTTTACCAAGTTTACAATACCCATTTATCAAAGAATTACAAATAAATAGATTCATCCCCAACCCTAACCCCAACATCTCATCCCTAAATCTGATCGCATCATCCATTTTTCCAACTCGACAAAACCCATCAATCAACACACCATACACCTTGTGATCCAAAATCAACAGGTCAGCCTTCTCTTCCTTCATCCCCCTGAACATACTCTCCGCTTCTTCCATTTCCCCACGCTTACAATAAACCTTAATCAACAAGGTATACGTGACCAAATTCTTCGGAACAGTTCGTTTACTCATCAATTGCAACACCCTCTGCACTCCCTCCAAATTCCCCTTTTCCACATACCCATTCATCAAACTATTATAACCCACAACATTCAACTCCAGCCCCATTCTTTCCATCCCTTCTACAAAATCTACTGCTTTATCAACCCTATCATGCTTACAATACGCATCAACCAATATTGCACAAGTGTATACATCAGGTACAACTCCAACTCTTACCATTTGATCATAAATAAAAATGACAGTGTAAAACTCCTTATGTCTCGCCAAACTACTTAGCAAACTATTACACGATCGCGTACTTGGCACCTGACCACTCTTCGTCATATTATCAAACACGTATAAAGTATTTTTCACCCGGCCCTTTTCAGCATAAATTTTCAATATCATATCAAAAACCGTTCTTGAGAACTTGAATTCTCTATAAACCCTAGCCAATTCTTCGTATACCAGAAAAATTGGATAACGTTTCCTTTCAGATAGTTCGACGAGGTCATGTAAATACGACCGCACTTCGGGGAACATGCGGGCTTTGGATAAAATGTGGACGAGTTTGATGTATGATTTGAAGTCGGGTCTGAAGTTGTTCGGTTTGGAAGCTAGGTTGAAGAAGTTTAGGGCGGCGGTAGGGTGGAGTTTGAGGTCNCCGGCCCTTTTCAGCATAAATTTTCAATATCATATCAAAAACCGTTCTTGAGAACTTGAATTCTCTATAAACCCTAGCCAATTCTTCGTATACCAGAAAAATTGGATAACGTTTCCTTTCAGATAGTTCGACGAGGTCATGTAAATACGACCGCACTTCGGGGAACATGCGGGCTTTGGATAAAATGTGGACGAGTTTGATGTATGATTTGAAGTCGGGTCTGAAGTTGTTCGGTTTGGAAGCTAGGTTGAAGAAGTTTAGGGCGGCGGTAGGGTGGAGTTTGAGGTCCTTGAGGACGGAGTCCACTAGGTGATCAGAGAAAGTGATGGAAAGGCCGGAGAGGGCTTCGACCTGTCCGAGGATTAATAGGCGGCTGATTTGGGCTGCAAGTTTGCGGTTGGAGTCAATGGTGGAGTGAAGGAAGGCGCGGTGGTGGAGATGACGGCGGGAGAAGAGACGGGACCGGGTTGGTTTTAACATTTTGTCACTCCTTCCTATGGCGCCAGTTGTCGTTAACGGTCGGTCAGATGATTTCCTTAGATGGCTGTTGGGCCAATTTGTCATTTGTTGGGGGTTCATTTAAAAGACAGTCAAAACAAAAATTCATTTAGGGTGTGTTTGAGCCATATTATTTTAAAAAAATATATTTTAAAATAATAGATTGATGGAGAATGTGTGGTTGAAAAAAAAATTATTGATGTGATGAAAAATATTATTTTATCGAAAAATATATAGTTGAAAATGAGTATAAGAATGATAATGAAAATTTCAATGTGTGTCAAACATGGACTCATAGAAAAAGCTGTTTGTACAGCTTCAGTGACAAGCACTATTTTTAGGAGTTGAAATGGCAGTCCCCGATTCACAATTATGTTCTTTTATTTTTTGAAACTATCAATGAAAATGTGACAAATGTACATTTGTTTAAATATATGTCATTGAACATGTTCATATAGTAAAACTCTTATTTATAAAGCCTGAGAATTATCATTTTTTAATTAGATAGTCTAGAGATACAAAGAAAAGAAAAATACAATTTATAAATTACTAAAATGTCTATATGTAAAAGACATAATTCCTTAATTCCCCTTTCAATTTTCATTTAGCTCTAATTCAATTTTGGCTTTCCTTCTTCCATAGTCGGGTTGACATCTCTATGCAATTATTCTCATTTTATTATCATCATCTTTTCTCGTTCATGAAAATCATTGTCATTCTCTTGAACAGTCATTTAATTGAAGTGAGTAATCAAAGCTTTCAACATTCTTGTTGTGCATTTAGAGAAGAAAAGTCAAAGTTAAATTTCAATATTTGGGCTACTTTCTTTTTCAACTTTTTTGAATCTTTTTTTTCATGTTGTTGTGAATTGTGTTTATTTATCAATAATGGCTTTGAACTCATTTTATTGACATAGGTTGATTTCCAATCTTTTCTTGTCACCCCTTATTTTTGAAGTGAAATTTGTGTTGATAAATACATGTTTGGCTATTTTATTTTTTGTTCTATTCTGAAACATAAATTTTATTTTTTGTTGTCCAAAACGACTTACATATCGTTTTCTACAACCCATAATGACATACATCTCGTTATCAATACTGTACGAAATTTGATATTTGATGAAATTTTAAATTTTTATGTTGAATTGCAGTTATGAACACCGTGGATATGTTATGGATTCAGTCTATTATATGTTGAATATGAGCAGCCAGTTGAAGGTGCTTGGAAATGAAAATATGCAGAGAATGATAAAGGGAGAACAACGTCTAATCTTGTTTCGAAAATAATTTTTTATGTAGACTTGTATGATAAAGTCAAAGAGATATTGAAGGTTGACACAATATTGTACAAAATGGAGATGTCGGCTCTTGTCCAAATGATGTAACTTTATTATTTTCAACTTATTGAAGGTACCAAATGATTTATTACCTTTTGTAGTTATTGTGCTATTAATTATGTTGTATTAAAACGACCCTAAAACCATCATATTGCTTTTTTTTTTTTATGTTAATGCTTTTGTGTTAATGGAACGACATTAAAGTCATTTTACATTGTGTTTTTTATTACAAACCAACAACTTTTTTATCGTATTATTTTTTTGAAACGACACAAATGTCATTATAATTGATATTGATGTCATTCCGGTAAGAAAATTGTAATGCTTAACATGACGATATATAAATCTTTTCTGATACATAAAACGATACTGAAGTCCTTTCAGTATGGAAATTATAATTTTCCGTATGACATTGAAATCGTTCATGAGATACAAAACGATATAGAAATCGTTTCAACAATATTTAAATCTTTCTTGAGACACAAAACGATATGCACGTCGTTTCGGTACAAAAACATTACTACTATATAGATTCACATAACGACATTGAAGTCGTTATAACCAAACAAGACAACATTGAAGTCGTTACGCCAAACATAATGCACGCACACATGCGTCAGTTGTAATTTATATGTTGACATCGCATCACTTCACATGTCGACATTAAGTCTGTTCCTACAAAAATAACGACATTGAACACGTCATGATATGAAAAATTGTTTCAGTGCAAATTTGCCGTCACTGAAGTCATTTTAGTCCGAAATATAACTACAACGACATTGATATCGCTTCATTTTATACGAAACGACGATGTTATCGTTCTATATCATATCCACGAAATAATATAAAGACATCGATATCGTTCCAATAGAAATTTTCGTTTTTTAAGTCGGTCTAGTGCGAAATATAATTGAAACGATTTTTATATCGTCTCTTTTCATACATAACGATAACGAAATCGTTTTGAATAAAATAGTCGAAATAACATAACGACATTAAAATTGTTCCAATATAATTTTTCTAACATTGAAATCGTTCTAGTATGAAATATAACTACAACGATATTTATGTCAGTTCTTTTAACGGTTACATTGTTCTGACTTAAAAAGTCGATTCGACAGTTCACGACTACCCGACATACCTAAGACGACCAAAAAAGGTCATCATGTGGGTGCGATCCCACTCGAAAGAAAGTATCCATAACATTAGATATTTCTAGTGTTGCCTACCACCTTCAAACTTATCTGATGGATATAAAGCATCTCTGTTCATTCTTTCTAAGTCATTCGAATGTTATCAACCCGCTTGAATACCTCGATCGGTCGTCCTACGTATGTTTGAGGTATGTAGGTGGTCATGAATGGTCAAATCGACATTTTGAACTAGAATAATATAACTGTCGTTATCTGTGGAAATAAATGATATCAATATCGTTGTAGTTATATTTCATACTAGAACGACTTTAATGTCAAAAAAATTGTACTGGAATGATTTTAATGTCGTTATGTTATTTTGGCTATTTCATTGAGAACAATTCCGTTATCATTATGTATGAAAAGAAACGATATTCATACCATTCTAGTAGATATTTATTGTCTTTGAAGTCGTTCTAGTGTGAAATATAGCTAAAACGATTTTGATGTCGTTTCTTTTCATATATAACGATAAGAAAATCGTTTTGAATGAAATTATCGAAATAATATAACGACATTAAAATTATCCCAGTACAATTTTCTCGACATTGAAGTCGTTCTAGTATGAAACATAACTACGACAATATTGATATCTTTTCTTTTCATAGATAACGACAATTATATCGCAATGACTTAAAATGTCAATTCGACCGTCTACGATCACCGGACGTGTCTCGACATACCTAGAACCAAAAAAAGGTCATCATGTGGGTTCGATCCCACTCGAAAGAAAGTATCCGTGACATTATATGTTTCCAAAATTGTCTATTACTTTCAAACTTATCTGATGGATAGAAAGTATATATGCTCGTTCTATCCAAACCATTCGAATTTAATCAACCCAATTAAATACCTCAATCGATCATTCTATGTATGCCGAAGGCATATCGTTTTCCATTGGACGGTCGAAACTGCATTTTGAGCCAAAATGATATATTTGTCTTTATCTATGAAAAGAAACGGCATCAGTATCGTTCTAGTTATGTTTATAGTACAACGACTTCAATGTCGGAAAAATTGTACTGAAACACTTTTAATGTCATTATGTTATTATGACGATTTGAGAATGATTTCGTTATCGTTATGTATGGAAATAAACAACATCAAAATCGTTTCAGTTATGTTTCACACTGGAACGGCTTCAAATATGATAAAATTCTACTGGAACAATATTGATGTTGTTATAATATTTTGTAAGTTTGATATAAAATGATATTAATATCGTTTCGTATAAAAAAATGATATCAATGTCGTTCTAATTATGTTTCGTAATGAACTTCAATAGCGTTTTGTGTTTCAATAACGATTTCAATGTCGTTTTGTGAATCTGTGCATTTTTCATACTGGAATGATATCAATATCTTTTTGTATTTGAGGAACGAAGTCTATGTCATTACGTGAAGCAGTGGTTACATTTTGTCATAACGACCTAAATGTCGTTTTATTAATTTAGAATGATATCAGTATCTTGGACATATATGATATTTAAATTTGAAAGTTTCAATAGCCTGAAAATATGTAAACTTCAGTCCAATTCACTATCCTCAAATCATCAAGTTGCAAACGCACTAGTTAGTAGCTAACGACATCCTCAAAATATCAAGTAGTCTATACAAAAATGAAATAGCAACATCAAAACACCAACTATTTTAAACAAATAAAACAAGGTAATTCTAGGACATTATCTAAACATCAAATGAAATAGCAAAAAATAATCTCAGGCTTGATGTCCCATGCTAATAACTCTGTAGCAAATTTTTTTCGTCACGTTGGTACACAATTCAAGCGAATTGCATTTACATCCATCTTCACTTGCATTGATTATATGTACTTCGAAGTGAATATCCCACAATCATATCCACAAATTCGTTGTGCAGTTACGTTAATTCTCAACACTAAATAACACATCACTAACAAATATAATATTAAACAACTTTACCCATTTTTTTGTAGAGAAATATCTTTCACTTTCACAAATTTTGATGTTCTCCATGCTATATTTTTTTTCATCACTCGTGACATGCAATTTCCATTCACTCTTGTATCCCCCAATTACCTCTGAATCCTTCTAGCTTGAAGACAAAAGTGTGGTCGGCAACCAGGTCTTCAATAGATGTCTTAAGCATTCCAAAAACATATTGTATGATAAAATGAAATGTAGCAAAAAGTACTTGCAGAGCACCAATATCTCCCCAGTTGGCATTTCAAAGCTTGTTCAAGATCATTTAATACATCAAATACCGACTTTGTAAATTATACTTACACGCGGCTAGCCTTCTTAACATGATGTTACCCAACAAATATCTAATGTTCAACATTTTTATACAATAAACCATAGATAAATAGTTTTGTATAACCAGGACGTACATTATCTTAATTACAAAACAAGCTACAAAAGATAACGTGCAAAGATAACTAAAGAAGTTACAAAAGATAACATTCAAACATTCAAAAATAATGTACATTGTCTGATCATGTCATCAAGTCGAGCTATGTAAAGCATGCTATTAAAAGCTTGCCAATTTTTTAACTTTTTGAAACAAATTACTTATCGTTAGTTTTTCTAAATGTCACCCATATTTGGATGATTTGAATCTACGTCACACGATCATCTTCTATTAAGGCTCATATCTATTACATAAATGGCTATGGCACGCAAATCTTTCATGTAAAAAATCTGGTGCTTAAAATATTTACTAGCGTTGGACGTCCATAATCGGCAAGCAAGTTATATATTTTATTGTTATGCCAACCACATAAAACCATAACAGATTTTCACCTAGCGCATTGCCCACAAGCCATAACAAAGCAAAATCTCAAAAAATTCTACTCCTTCAGAGGAAAAATTAATTCCATTACCTTACAAAAAATACAAGTGAAATTTGATCACTGTATTATCTATCCCAAAACAACACCACAATTTCAACACGTGGTAAAAATAAATTGTACACTAGGGCGTCGAGAAGAACTAGAAATGAAGTCTTATATGAATAATAAACAAAACCCTCAACTTTTTCATAAAATTCCCTAATGTGTGTTTGTGCCACATTATTTTGGAAGAATGTATTCTGAAATAGTAGATTGATGGAGAATAGATGGTTGAAAAAGAAGGAAAAGTTATTGATGTGATTGAAAATATTATTTTATTGAAGAATGTGTAGTTGAAAATAAGTAAAAAAAATGAGAATGAGAATTTTAATGTGTACCAAACAGGGGCTATGTATGATTTCCCAGCACAATTACAGAGAAACACCTCCTCCATTATGATAATCTGCTTAATAAAAATTAAATCCCTTGAATTTAGAGTCAATTAAATTACCTTTCTTGTAACTTCTGTTTACACTCACTGCGAAACACAATTAATCAAAAAAATTATTTTAAATAAAAAATTCACCTGATAACGAAGCGTGATTATATTCAAAATGGAATAATGTGTATAATCAGGACGTACATCATATGAATAGTAACACAGATGAAGTTAGATTTGATCCCACTAAAAAAAATATGGAACTAATTTAATCCCAAAAACATATGTTTTTTAACGTGAATGAGAAGACATTTTTAATTTTCAATTTGAGGAAGAATGGCTTTGGAATTTGAAGGAGATGACAATTTTCAATTTGGGGAATAATGGCTTTTGACTTGGATGGAAGCCTCCAATCCCCTTCCTTCCTTCTTCAATTTAGTTTTACGTGAGAAGCGTAAAGTGATGTATTCGTACTTTTAAATAATTAAATTTTCTTTTCTTTTGAAGAATTTGGTACATTTTGGACAAAAAAGATACATCAAGATGGCCACCTCAACTAATTCCCCTTTCAGCAGTAAGCATTTTTCTCATAATCAGAAGGAACCGAGTAGTTTGATTTTGATTCCTCAACTGAATAGTTGATTTTGGGATTATATATTGAGAATAGACCGATTTGATCCAATTCTCTTGTGGTACCTTGAGAATCAATAATAAATTTAGTTCCCCAAAATTTCTCTTTTTTTGTTTGTATATTGCTCCAATATGCACCAAATTTTTAAATATTAGACTTCAAAATTATCTCATTAAAATTTTCATATACATTTTTTTTTCTGCTGCAAAACCTTAGGGCAACTCCAACCTTGCACCAAAACACTATTTTTCCTATTTTGCACCAAATATTTGGTGCAATGTCACTCCAACCCAACACCAAATTTTGCACCACTTTAGTGCAAAATGGTGCAAGTGGAGTATTCACTTGCACTATTTTGCACCATATTTGATTGAAGTCCTTTTTGCCATTTTTTTCATTTATCGCCAAATGTTGTTAATGGTATTTATGTCATTTTACATTGTACATAAATTTTAATTCTTAATTAATTATTATTATTATTATTATAATAACAATTATTATTTTTTACTACTACTACTACTAGTATTTGTAATAAACTTTCATCATGTAATCAATAATAAATAATTTTAATGAATTAAATATTTTCATTAACAAAATGTAATAATTTATGTAGTAGTAAATTAAATAAATAAATAGTTTTTCAGATATATAAATTGCTAAGAATAAAAAATGAAGAAAATTATTAAACACCGTCCATTTGGTGCAACTTTTGGTGTAACGGATTGGAAATGAATTTTAGTTTGGTGCAAAATTGTGTAAAACTTGCCTTAAATTTTGGTGTAGGGTTAGAGATGGCCTAATAAGTTAACTCAAATCTAAATAATTTTATAAATACTTTAAAAATTCATAATTTTAATGCAACTTAATAAAAACTATATTTTTAGTTTAATGGTTAATAAGAATTCCAATTTCTCATTGTTTTTGTTACCCCTCGCCTCAGAGGGGTCAGAGAAGTTATGCCAAATAGGCAGAAAGTCAAACAATCACCCAAGATATCAAAACACAAAGAGGTCAAACAAGTCGAAATCCTTGCTGAACAAGTTGAAGTTCTTGCTGAGGCGAACTTCAAAACCGAAGTTGTTGACACACCGCCTAAGGAAGCAAAGAATGGAGTTGAAGCTCTCCACTTGGAAACCACCTCAAAAGATCTGCAGAAGATCTCAACCTCGTCCAGTGCTCTTCAAGGACGAGGCTCTACTTTGATAAAAACTCCTTTTGGGTGACGCCGTTTCTGTTTCTTACAAGATTTGCGGACAATCTTTAAAGAATAACTGATATGACATTTGTAATAATGAATGTGTCAAATCAGTCAGCCTAGGTTATAGGACGGCTGACCCCTTATCAATGTATTAATTGTATGAATAGACAGTGATGTGAAGCCTTAGTTAGGGAGATGGAGCCACGTGGTTCCGATCCAACGGTCACCACGTCGGCCAAGACAATATAAATAGCTCTTCCTTGTAATTAAAAGGGGATGAAAGAATCATATATTGGCGATATACACTGGAACCCTTGAAAAGAAAGATATTAACATTTCATCTATCCTTCCACATATTCTTGTTTGTTATTACATTATTTAGTTTGATTTTCAACCCGGCAATTGTTGTTAGTGCGATTACCCTTCATTCTACTTGTCAGAGCTCGAACATTTTCGTCTCTTA
>CAIGRK010363474.1:0-13054 GCA_903798315.1 Fraxinus greggii | reverse complement strand
TTTTAGTTTTGAATTTATTTTGGGATTTATGTTTTGAATGTCGATTTTGAGATTGCTAAAAACGTGTTCTTTTTGTCATTTTGAAATATTGTTTTCAAAAATAAAAAAAAAATAACTTTTTGGCTTGGTTTTAACTGAAAACAGCCAAAACGACTTTTAAGGTATTTTTCGTTTTATTTGTAAATTTTAAGCTCATTTTTGGAAATTCATTTATGAAAATAGGTAAGTAAATGTGTTTTCAGTGTTTTTGAAAACTGAAAATGGTAATTTAAGATTATGAAAAATTTCGTGGAACAGAACTCATTGTTGGAGAATTACCGAGAAAGTGAAATTAAAACTTGGAAGAAATTGAAGGTACGATCCAATAATGTATGGTATGATATTTTATAGGTGATATGATAAGCATGATAAGATTTGTGGGTAAAGATTGAACGATTGAGATCTTTAAAAAATACAATCTAGTGGTGGTGATGGTTTAGCCCATATATTCTATCATGAATATTACAAGATAAGATTTGTGGGCATAGATTGAACGGTTGAAATCTTGAAGAAATCCAATATAAAGATGGAGATGGTTTAGTCCATACATCCTATCTTTAATATGGAAGGATAAGAATTGTGGGTATAGATTAAACGGTTGAGATCTTGATGAAATTCGATCTAATGGTGAAAATAGTTTAGTCCAGATATCCTATCTTGAATATGACATGATAAGATTTATGGATATAGATTGAATAGTTGAGATCTTGATGCAATCCAATCTAATAGAGGAGATGGTTCAACATATATATCTTGTCTTGTATACGACAAGATAAGATTTGCATGTACATATTGAAAGGTTGAGATCTTGATGAAATCCAATCTAACGGTGGAGATGGTTCAGCCTTAGAAGTGGCACTTGGCTCGGTCCGTACACACACACGAGCCTGGCTCGTTACTCGCGGGTTGAGCTCGGCTCAGCCCGTGAGCTCGTGGATCGAGCTTCGGCCCGCGGGCTCGTCATAATTTTTTTTTAAAGATAAACCTTCGATTTTGGATGACCCCATAAGCCGGTTGGTGGGCGAGCTCGTTGGCTAGCCCACGAGCTGGTCACCCGTGTCGGCTCGCCTAGCGGGCCAACTTGCTCGTGATATGACAAGCTCGAGTCGCCCACGAGTCGACTTTTCACTAGCCGAGCCGAAGAGCCACTCGGCCCATTTGCCACCACTATTCAGCGTAGATATCCTATTCTAACGATGGACAAGGTAATCATTATCATTAACAATAAAAGGCACTATTGAACTATAGTAATACTCATTCTTCAAGCATACCACTGAAAAATGAATTTCAATATGGGAGGTCCCTCTTATGTGTCTTTTTCTAGTTCGTCTCATTGTCCGATGGCGTAAATGATAATGATTACCTTGATGTACAATAAGAAGCAATAAATCGCATATGTTCGAAGAAAAACCCCATCATTTCTCGTTACGCTAATCAACATATTAACCAATGGGCATATGGAGGCTCCATTCCTGGTCGTAGATTCATCAATGGACATGACATGCATATTTTGGACTTTCTGGTTCAAACAATGATATCAACGTCTTGGAGAGATCCCATCTTTTCGTAAACCTAGCTCAAAGCATTGCGCCATCGACTTAACATGTCACTAAAGAAAAACAAAATAACATAGGTTATTATTTAGCTGATAGTATATACTTGAAATGGTCTACCGTTGTGCAAACAATTCATGAGCCACATGATCCCTAAAAAATTATTTGCAATGAAACAAGAAGCATGTAGAAAAGATAATGAACGTGCATTTGTCATCCTACAATCGAAGTTCGCAATTGTAAAATGATTGGCACGTTTTCGGGGAAACATTTATTACATGATATAATAGCGACGTGCAATATTATGTAGGGTTAATCCATTTGTATATAATGGTTTGTACATAATGGATTACCCCTTCTCACATAATGCGCGGGGCCCACGTGTATTTAAAAATTTCAAAAATGTGGTCTCATCCTCATTGTGAGTAGTAGGTAAAAGATTTGATAAAAAAATTCGGTACATGTAACATGATCCTATTTTGTATAACATAATAATCAAGGACGAATGTGATATTAATGCACTGGTTCAAGATTGGATGGAAACGCCACTCTTGAAATTGAGTTGGTTGAAGACGAAAATCATCATTTATAAAAACTTCTTGCTCGTCATACACAAATGAAGGAAAACGATGCTCATATTGCACTTCATAATGCATTAGTTGAACATTTACGGGATGAATATACAAATTTCGAGCATCAAATTACAACACTAGTTCGACTTCCTAATATTATGATATTGTGATTCGAAACGCATTACATTCTTTTTTAGTATTTTCTTAGTTGTGGTATTTATATTAATTGTACTATTTTTTTTTAAAATTTATTAATGAATTCAATATTTTCGTTAAAAACGTAATTATTTATTTAGTCATAAAAAAAAAATTTTTGAGATGAATAAACTGTTAAGAATTAAAAAAATGAAGAAAATGAAGAAACATTATTCATTTGGTGCAACTTTTGATGTATTAGGTCGAAGATGATTTTCAATTTGGTGCAAAATGATGCAAAACGTACCTTAAATTTTGGTACTTCATTGGAGATGGACAAGCACCTCATGTTCGATAAATAAGTAAAGGATTGTGATTTGCCATTGTAATGCTCGGAAAGCCCTCTTCTACAAACCAAAAACCAATTAATTAACATACTTATTTACTTATAAGTAAACTTTCGCTTAAATGAATCACAATAACTTACTTGATGGGCAGTTGTTGGATCAAAGAAGACATGTCTTACAAAGGGCCATTTGCATTTGCATACTGTCAGATGATTTACTGCTTCAAACAAATCAGATTCTGAAGATTCAAAAGTACTGCTAGAGGAAGATGAAACGGAATCTTGAAATTTTTCTTCATCCATGCCCATTCTCGTTTTCTGGGTTAAAAGAAACTCCATTTTCATGACCTTCATCATCATATATTCTTCAAATCTTGGCTCATTCCAATGATCCACAATGCAGTTCTATATACGTATGCTACTTCTGATGATAACTCAAGAAATACCTATGCAGATGAGAATTAGAAATTGTTGTGTGTAAAAAATATGGATAAGAAAAGCCGGAGCAAAAGATAAGTCTGATTCGGTGTTATTCAGATTCATTTTCTGTTCCCCTTATCTTCATCACCTGCATAAAAATATTATAACGGTGCAAAATATGGGCCTACATACTCCACGGAGCGTGAAGAGAGATTCACAATCAAATTCTTCCGTTTTTTCTGTTTGTCGTTTTTTTATATATTTTTTATTATTTCAGATATTATCTTTAAGAATAAAGCTGTTCTGCCAGAAAAATATTGACACGAGTTTTGAAAGATACTCACATTGCCATGGGACCCATTGTAATAAAAATTTCCAAAAAATTGTGGACCCTCCCCGTAGTGTGAGTATTCTGTCAGTCTGCATGTTAAAAATTTTCTGGTAGTGTAGTAGCTCTCTATCTTTAAAGTATAATCAAATTTGTTTTTCATTCAAAGTTTGACATGTTCACAATTTTCATATATAAATAGATTATACTGTGAATATGAGACCTTATTGCAATGCCTTTGTGTGATTGTATAATATTATTGAATAATTTTATCTAAAAGTTTAAGTTACTGTAAAAAGAACACGTGTATTTAGTTAACTTTGTCTTCAAATTTCAATTGGTTATAAGTAATTCCTTAATCTTGACTAATATAATTTGAATATGAACATATTTTAAATGTTAATTTTACTTGGAAAAAATATTTTTAAAATTATTGAACCATCTCAGAAACAAAACCAAAAAATAAAAAGTATATGTCATTTAAAGATAGTAAAGATTTAAGCCCCCAGTTAGTTACAATAAAGTTAAATAGTGAATTTTTGAAAAACGTGCGATTAAAAAATGGGAAAAAAAGATTTGAATTTACATATAAAATATTTTATTGTATAAATGTGATTAAAAATGAGTATACAAATTAAAGCGTTTTGAAATAATAAATGTCAAACGGGGATTAAAATTCATTCGAATGTTCTATGTATTAATCCACAGTTAGCCCCTGTTTAGTTGGAATTGTGATTTTTTGGAAAATGAGAAGTTAAAAAAGAAGAATAAAATTTCAATTTATGTATAAGATTATTTTATGGTGAGAAGGTGGGGTTGAAAATAAATTTTGGAAAAATCGAAGCCAAACATAGCTTAATATTGATTTAAAAAGATTGGATTTAAGAATTTTATTTCCGTCTAATTACATGAAAGTATTAATTAAACTAAACTTCATATCTTACACGTCCGACATCAATATCGACCAAGTGGACCACCAAAAGCCGGACCGGGTTCAAGTGTCCTTTACCTGACATCGACAATACAGAAAGTGACCATTTAGGTGCCTCGTGAACAAAAAGTGATACCGCCACCTCAGCTTTTTAGATAATGCTATCCACTGGATTAATGAATAAGTTATTATAAATTTAATATTTAAATTGTAAAGTATTGAATAGAATTGAAAAGGAACAGCATACAGTAATATTATAATTTTCCTACATACCTGTTTGAGCAGAGTTAAAAATGCATTTTGAAATAAGTAGATTGACGAAGATTGTGTGGTTAAAAGTTAAAAAATTTCTTTGAGCTTACATATAATATTATTTTATTAAATAACGTATAGTTGAAAAGAATTGAGAAAAAAATGTATTTTACAAAAAATGAAAATCGAACAAAAGCATAATTAGATTTTAATTTTTAAATTATAACTTGATCTCTTAGTAGAAAGTTAAATTGAACTTCCGTTCGAACCCCATTTTTTGCATAAAATAAATTTTGTAATAATGATTTTTTTGGATCATGTACAATAAAAAAATAAAAGCAGATAAAATTTTGAATTTAAATATAATATTATTTTATTTAGAGAATGTGTGATCGAAAATAAGTTTGAAAAAAAAAAAAAATGAATTTTTAGAAGATGAGACTCAAATGGGCTTTAACAGCATGCATGATATCAACGATAATGCACCTAATGCTACAACTTAAAGGCAGGCAAACCGAAGGCAACATGCAGAAACAGAGAAGTCTGTTAATGCAACACGCTACACAACAGCCATCAGATTATCCATGTATAACAAGCAAAAACACTTCAGATTATTTCACAGGTACAGGCCAAGCGTAAAGTCCTTTTACAATAGACATATAAGATTAAGAGTAAGAAACAAACTTAACTAGAAAGATACACGAATACCAAGCAGTGCCATGAACTGTGATATGAACTCAGGATGACCAGGCCAAGCTGCTCCAGTCACCAAATTTCCATCAGTGAAGCAACGGTCAATTGGTTCAGGTTCTAACCATGTCGCCCCTGCTAGAACAACATTGAGTTTCACTGCAGGATATGCAGTACACTTCTTACCCTACAAAGATATTATGATGGAGATATCAGATGCATTGAATTTAATA
Organism: Fraxinus greggii; assembly: GCA_903798315.1. Classification (NCBI taxonomy): domain Eukaryota; kingdom Viridiplantae; phylum Streptophyta; class Magnoliopsida; order Lamiales; family Oleaceae; genus Fraxinus; species Fraxinus greggii. The sequence continues at coordinate 7,555 of CAIGRK010363474.1, read as the reverse complement.
GCAATTTGGACAATGTAATCGTTGAGAACCACCCAGATGTAGTGACATAGTGAAGAAAGAAAAAAATAGCTAGATTCACAGTAACATGCATTCCATTTTTATAATAATTCGTGAGGAATCTAATCGTGAGTGATCTACTTGAAGCATACACGACAAAAAGCCATCATGGAGAAGGAAACAAGAAACATAATAGGAAATGGTCTTAGAACTATGATAACTTTGGTAGACAATGTTTTAACACGCCAACTTATGCATTTCTATACAAACAAGAAATTGAAAATCTTAAAAGGAGCACTAAGCTGGAGAAACAAGACATGAAAAATTGTTTTCACATCAACAATGTAAATACTTATTCATCAACTTCAACTCATTCACATTTTTATTCCAAGTATATATGTGCATCTATTTAGAAATTACAGAGTTAGATCTTATACTTGTGGAGCTAGTTCCCATACTCCTCACTCTACATTCAAATGACGCTTGGAATGTAAGTGCAATTGCAAATCAACTAGGACAACAAATGAAGAAAGAAATTAATATAAATGAAACGTCAATACTCATTTACCTCATGCTACGGAAAACGATAATGCTTAATGCATCATGAATAAGTGATTTATACCACTGCTCAAAAGCATGTGGATAGATAGGATGGCTCCATGCAATTTGGCGTAATAACAAATGGCTGAAAATTAAGCATTACTTATTTTCTCTAAAAGAAATGACTTATAAGCTAAACTACCGAAATTCAGACTCCCAGGATACATATGATAGCATCAAACGTCGTACTATCGAGTTTCTCAAATCATAGATATTCATGCTTCTATTGATAATCAATATTTCGAAGAACTGGTGAGGATAAATAGAGGAGGGTGGCACTCAAAACGTTTACATCTGAAAATTCGGGAGGAATGTTAGCAGTATGTCATTAACTAAAAATACTGGCTCAAAAATATGTCATCTTACCTGTTAGTTTCAATAATAGAAAGTTTAAGAGAACTCTGTAATTCAAATACTAAATTCACTTGTTCCATTCTATATTTTTAGGTCATGGGGAGTGGTAGTAGGATTCTTAGCCCCCAACATTTCGGAAGAAATGAAATAATCTATGCTTCTTGATCATTCTAGTTCTAATCACAAGAGATTTTAAAATGGAACTTTTTGATAGAATGCAAATTAGTGGTACAATGATGGATTTATTACAATTATGGATAGTGAGCATCTTTAAATGAAAAAGCTATTAAATACCATTCCGTGCCCACTCAAGATAAGGAAATTGAGAAATAGAAGATATAAATGCTTCATCATGATAGCAAACCTTAGATTACAACTATGTGATCCTAGTAACTACAGAGATAATAAATAAGCTCCAAACATAGACATATAAATACGAAACTTCTTGTTTGACTTCAAAATATTGTTGGCATGTTCGGCAAGATGAAATGAATAGTACTGGACAGTATAAAAACCCAAAAACAAAAAGTTAAATTCGTTGTTGGGTTAAGGCTGACTTAACGTGTTTCCGGGCAGGGGCAGAAACCATGAACATTAAGGCCACATGGTATCTTAAAGTTTGGGTGGAAAATTTTAGTCCCATGACAGGTTGTATCACAAAATGAAATCTTCTCTATTGTATTGTTGAGTTATATCCAAAGACATGCCCCAAGAGTAACAAACAAGTCAGTCTGACGAATGGATAAGACGTGCACAAATCCTTCAAAATGTAATGCAAGAAGAATCTACCTTTAAAAGACCAGCAGCAGACAAAATCTGTTGTCCATGGCAGATGGATGCCACTGGTTTCCCAGACTCCATAAATTCCTTCACCAATTGAATAACATTGTCATCCAATGCCAAGTATTCTGGAGCGCGACCCCCAGGGATTACCAGGGCATCGTAGCTTGAAGCATTCAAACCTTCAAAATTAGCTGTTAAAGTAAAATCATGGCCTGGTTTCTCACTATAAGTTTGGTCACCTTCAAAGTCATGGACAGCTGTTGGACATTTATCTCCAGCACTTTTTTTGGGGCAAACGGCATCAACATGACACTCAAGAGCTTGAAGAGACTGGAAGGGAACCATCACCTCATAATCTTCCATGTAATCCTTCACAAGAAGAACAAAAAATTGATTCCTTGAGATATAGAAATCTTCAGAACTAGCATCATATTTTAGCTCAGCAACGTCCAAGAAGGGATGATGTGAATGACTGGAGGGTATGCATTCACCTCTCTTCTTGGAGAGTAGGTCCATAAGGCAGAAGGGTATGTATTGGCTTTATAAAAGTGAAAATTTAACATCTCCAATCGGGGTTGTGCGTAGCTCGCCTTTGATTTTGAATTATCAGAACTCTGAATCTTATTTGGCCTAGTTCAATATCAGTCTTCCAAAAGTATCTATTCCTTTAACTAGAAAATTTCTTATTAATCTAAAGAAATAAACCTGAAGTCGTCACTGTAAATGTTCCAGTATACTGGTTTATCACTTCAATAAGGATCAAATAAATATCTGAAAAAGTTTATTAACTACACGAAAATTAACAAGATTATGTGAAACATCATATGGGCCTAAAATTTTTGCTTTTTATCAAACCAAGTTAATTAAAAAGGCAAATGTTGACTTCCAAAAGCCAAAAAAAGTGGAAATTAGGTTTTCTAGCTCAAAGTCTTACAGCCATGATAGTTGAAACTTACCCCACATAGAAATAGAATACGTTTTCCAGAACCAGATATATTGGCTCCCAATGCCTTGATGAAAAGCCGGATGTACTCAGGGTGGCCATCATATGTGGCTCCACTTATAAGGTTCCCATCCCTGGTGCAAAAGGCCTCAGTCTCTGGTTCTACCCAATGAGCACCAGCAGCAACAAGTACAGGTTTCACGGCATGAAAGGCTGTGCATTTCCGGCCCTTAACTACACCTGCTGCAGCCAAAATCAATTGTCCATGGCAAATGGAGGCAATTGGCTTTTGTGACTCGGAAAATTTCTTAACCAATTCTACAACAGATTCATCCATTGCAAGATATTCTGGAGCACGTCCACCTGGTATGATCAGTCCATCATATTTGGTAGCATCTATTTCATCAAAAGTTGCATTGAGGGCAAAATTATGACCTCGAGACTCAGAATATGTCTGCAGCCATTTTTAGAATGAGAAGAATGGTGCATAAAAACCACAAAAAAAGGCAACTGAAGCACTTGATACCTTGTCATTCACACAAACAAAGAGCATGCTTCGAAAAAAGTAACACCAAGGTTTTATCCCATACACTTGCAATATTATCCACGAGCTACTAAGCACCGACATGGACATGTGTCGGATTGTTCCAAAAAGTGTAAAGCGTGGCAAGGCGTGAAGGCCAAGCTTCGGCATATGCCTCAAACGTAACAAAACGTTTTCTTATTTTAATATTATTTTAAATTTTTAAATCAATCTAAAAATCATTTAATAATTAAAGAAAAAGGCGTTAAAAAGCATACAAAAAGCGTGAGGTGGAGCAGTTGGTGTGTTCATATCCGATGAGGATATGTCACCCTAGTTGAAATGTTCGTGCAACACAGTTCAAGAAACCAATGTCACAGATCTGTTTAACAAAAGATTCGAGGAAAAATGTGCAAGATTGAAAATATTGATATCTGACACCTAGACTCCATAATAAGACCTTGATCATCCAATGTTTGATCTTTCCATTACTTATCATCAATTTTCCCAACTATTGGATTTGAACACCCAGTACATAAGTTAGAAAGACAAAAAACACTCCTCGGATTTGCACTTTGAGTGTTGCTCCAAAACAAGTTGAATTACAAAGGACAAAAATCCCATTAATGGATGCAATAACAATTTCCACAACATTGATAATATCTATAAAGGAAAGAATAATAATCCCAAATTCTATTGACGTCCTGCTTACAACAAAAAAAAAAAAGGCATGTCAAGATCGTTCAGTATAATACTGCATGTCTGCATGTTGATCAGGAACTCATTCTCTATCCTCTTTCCTGTAATTTTTCCTTTTAAATAAAGAGACAGAGTGTACGTGCGAGCTACTACATATGCGGCTGTACATGTAAAATCATAAATACAATTTTATATCATGAAAATCATTCTAATTTATAGTTGACTCTTTGCAAGTCTTACCATTTTCCATATCATATTTATAGCCCACCTGCTCCTGCTGTCAAAAAAGAGCTCGTAGTTTTTTTTCCCTCTAAAATCGCGAGAGCAAATTGAGTCGAAACTTCAAAAGATATCAAATCCAGTAAACTTTCCATACCTCATCAAATAACATATTTTTTTTCTTATTACTGACCAAGTTGAGAGAGAGAGAGAGAGAGAGAGAGAGAGAGAGAGAGAGAGAACTATTTTTCACAATTCAGAATAGTAGGGAAATGGGAAACGTTTTGAATAGAGATCCTAGCATATTAGCATCCAAATTTGCAAGAAAAATTATATACCAAGAATCATACACCAGCAATTTACAATAGGGAAAATCTGTTGCCACCCTGGTGTTCAGATGCCTGCGTGGCAGAATTGCAGCGGCTGGATTAAATGTGTTTGTTGAGGAGGATTGTGAGAGATAAGTGTAAATTTTACCAGGGTGTACATATAGCATAACTTTTTACAATACATACACGCATAGAACAATAATATTTTGAACTGAATGCATGGTTTAATAGACCTGGTGACCAGAAGACTGATGAATAGCAGTACGACAGATGTCACCGGCCTTCTTTCCAGGACAAACAGCGTCAACGGAGACCCCATATGCTAGCAATGCTTGAAATGGAACCATCACCTGAAAATGTCCATTAAATTAAGAGTAATGTTATTTAGCATTGCAACCATAGAACAATGGTGACATGGCAGCCATTATCCTTTAAATTTCTCTCTCTTGAGACCTCTCACTCTCTCTCTCACACTTAAAAATTTAGCCTATTTGTTTCTCATTTTTCAAAAATATCATCATTATCCATCATCAAGCAATCAATTTTAAATTTTTATCCCTACTCTGTAATAACAGTAACGTATAACGTGGCTCAAACGGGCTCTGAACTGTTCAATCAACATTATTCCACCCACGTCATCATCCCTGTTCAATCATCAATGCATTATTCTTAAATTATCTACCTTAAATCAGAAATACGAACTCTTCCTTGATTAATATTATCAATAGAGAAATCGTAGTTAAAGGACAAAAGAGGTGAAGGAACCTCGTAATCTTCCATGTAATCTCCGCATAGTAGGAGTACCCTTTTCTGGGCTTCCATTTCACGTTCTTCACAAATTCTGATGAAGTTTGTGTTGTGTGCGTGGAGGAAATCCTGATTTTTCAGTGAATAACTGAATGGCTCTGGACACCCGAAGTGAAGTCTATCGTTTTTAGTCCAATAGTCTGGAGAGTTCGATTTACTGCACATAAGGGCTTTTGTTAGATAAGGAAAAAACCAAAAAGACACGCTGGGCAAATATGTCTTTTCAAGCATTTTATGTATTTATACGACATGGCAAATTTCTTTAGATGCTCTAACTATAAATATATCACATTTTAATTACATGAAAAAAATTTAATTTTTATTCATTATCATATTAATCTTTTAACTCTTATTTATCATATTCTTATTTTAACTTTTATTAACTAACAAATCTTATTTTTAATTACGATTTTTGTCTGAAAATACTATTAGTTGCTTCCAAACGAGAGGCAACTATTTAGTCTTAATTTTATATGAGGTGATAAATGTCTCGCTTTACATCTCGAAAATCCATGGTAAGTACACAAAAATGGGGATGTCTATATTGTGTCATCTCTATGTCGTTATTTCTATCTTTTTTTTTTAACTCTCGTATTAAAAAATGTATTCTAAAACAACGAGATCACGTCCTTGTATGATGACAAAATAACCTAGGCTCGCCCTAATAGTGCCATGCCCCAAATCTTATCTATTTTTATCTTTATGTATCAAACTTAAATTATATAAAAACAAACAAATAAATAAAATAGCATACGAAGAAATTTTAATCACTACTTCACCTCTCAAAAATCCCGGGTGGACTATGATTAAAATATCTCTCCCGAAAATTATTCTTGTATCCTTTTCTTTGTCCTTTTTTCTTTTTTCTTTTTTCTTTTTGTTCTCTTGTTTCTATTTATTTGATTTTTGCTTTTCTCAGAGATAAGTGTAAAATTCTTTTTGACATTATTTGGAAGTTGACTCGAGACAAAGGAAAATTTGTTCAATTGGGGACTCAAATGGTCCTAGAATAAAAGGTTGAGAACATAAATGACTATTTTCAAACGTTTGGTACCTGACTGCAACAAAAGTAAAATATTGGGGGTGTATTCAAATGTTCCTATTCATCGCTCAGCTGCACTCTGAAACAAATTTTAGGGTTCTACTGTACTGGAGTACTTGTCAAATTGGCCAAGTCAGCAATCAGCATTGTCATTTTCACTTTGACCAGATTTTTTAAACATTCACCACAATAGTCTTCCAATGCATAAAAAACAAAACTATCCTTAAACATGTTACACAATTACAAAAATATTGTATTGTTTAAAAAACAATAATACAATTTTTTAAGTTATAAAGAATTCCAAACACTTTCAATTTAAAATTTCAAAATCAAATCACTTTCTTTATCTGTTTACTCCAACACAGATAAAAACTGTTTCATTGTTCATTACCTTCAAACTTGAAAAAAGATAAATTTATCAAATACTCAATAAGAAAATGTTATTCACAACCATCACTTGGAATCGGTAAGCATATTTACGTGTTTTTAATTTCACTTTGATTAAATTAGTACAATATTTTAATTTTCAAATCTTATTTCGATATAGTCAGATAAAAAATTTACGATCTTAAATGATTCCATAATTTTTTAACAAAAACGAGAAAAAATTCATCTGTATGCACAATTTCAGAAAAATTTACGATCACCTGTAAAATGGCCAACGCAAGCAGATGGAAATAGCTGGAAACAGTCGACCGGACCTCCGTTCATCTGTTTCCAGTCGGTCGAACGACAAGTTAGGCAGTTTTTACCCTTTTTCCCTTAATTATAATTTTTTAAACAAATTATGAGCTTGTTTGATACAAATTAAAATCAGATTTTAATCTAAATCAAAATCTAACAATCAATATTAACCACATCTTTCATGAGTCCCACAACTTTTCAACTACACATTTCAAAAACTTTTATCACAATCTACTAAAAATATAATTTTAATCCATATCAAACACTCTTATGTTTCCTAATGTAGATATGGGATCGGTTGCCATCCTAATTTGTTACATTGGTGAATTTGAAATGAATAAAAATGGTCGATGGGTCTGGAAATGGACAAGCAAAATACACAGCACAATTGCAATTGTGATGACATCGAGTACATCATATGCACAAAAGTATCGTGAGATACAGAACAAGCTCAACGTCGATCCCTCTCAGTACGACATGAAATTGAGATTTATATTCAACAACGAGCATACATCCAATCCAATTCCATATGTAAAGGTTACTTCTGAAGATGAAATCAAGGTTTTAATTGAATT
>CAIGRK010363378.1:0-10280 GCA_903798315.1 Fraxinus greggii | reverse complement strand
TTAATATATCAAAAATTGTCTTTATTTCTCTTAGTAAAAGATTTTGCGAAATTTTTAACTCTTGAAGCAAATGAAAAATAATTTCTCAAAAATTTACATATCTCAGAATACTGTTAAGATGATCACAACATCCTTTCAAATCAGCATCATCCAATGCGTTTAACTTGTCAAAAAAAAAATAGAAATCTAAAAAAAATTCATATGAATTTAATTGATCGAATATTCGTTCAAGTGATCCAATTGCTTGTTCTACTATATAAAGAAAATAATTATTTGGTATGAATCTTCAATTGATTTGTGTCATCTACAGTGACATTTTCATAAAAATGTTTTTTCCTGCAAATTATATTTTTTTCCTCTTTCCCCTTTTCCTTGACATTATTTAAAGCAAAATATTGTTTAAGAAAATTATAACTAGTTAATTACATTATTCTTAATGTTAGATATTTGATGTAATTGACAAGTTTGTAAACAAAATGGACTAAAATAAATATGTTGTAAAAGTCAAGGAGTAAGTTGCAAATAGTAAAAATTGAGCTGTATTAGGTATATCGTTCTAGAGTGGAAAGAAGGAAAAACGGCGTCGCAATTTCGCTAGATTGTCGTTAACATTTGACTCAAGTGGCAGAAACAGAAATAACGTCTCCTGCCTGTCACATTGCCTTCGCTCGAGCGACACACTGTCGCTCGCTTATCGCCCAGCTTTTACTCGAGCGACAGGGTTATCCAGAGAATTTTTAATTCACCTTTTTAAGACTTTTTATCCGGCCTATTAATTCCTTAACCTACATATAATTACCAAAACACCTCTGAACGATTTTTTATAAGGTTGAACATTAAAAAGAACATATACTCTCCATATCATCTTTCAGCCTTCATTCTGTGATTGGTTCTTGGCGGTAAAAACATCAAATCTATAATCAAAATACCAAACTGCTACTTCCTACATATCGTCAGAGTTCTGAAGATCAAGGGAAAGTGACTGGAGTTCCAGTCGTTGAAGAACGTAGAGTTCTTCATTGATCCACAGGAGATAGAGGAATTCATAAACCCGGGAGTTGCTGTAGGAGCGCACAATCCAGGAGGATTTTAAAAACTGCAGTTGGGAGTTGGTGCAGGAGCATGAAATTCAAGAAAGCTGTGGGAATTGCAGTCGGGAGGTCAGAAAGTACTAGTGGTAGTTGAGTATGGCGGACTGTAAGTTCTAATTCGTTTATAGTGGATTGTTGACTTTCAAAGTTCCCAGAGTTTTTATCCAGTTGGGGTTTCTCTGTAATATGTTCTTGTGTTTGTTATTGCTTTCATATAACTGCCGCATTTCAATAGAAAAAATTGGACCGTTTGATTAACCATATAGAGATAATTAATAGTGACTTGTTGTTAGGTAACTATTAAGTTTTTAATTCCGCATAATCACCTTTTTACCCCCTCTAGGTGTAGTTTGGGTCAAACTTCGTTATTTCAATTAGTATCAAATCCTTATTTCTATTCCTGACCCTTAATTATTTTTAGATTAGTTAATCCTTGTCCGTGCCTCTGTTTTTCGACGGAAGCAACTATACTTATTGGAAAGTTCGAATGAGAGCTTTTCTTAAAGTATTGGATGATCGTATTCGGATGAGCGTTCAAACTGGGTGGACCGCACCTTCAACTACTATTGCTAGTGTAGAGACACCCACTGATATTTAACTCTGAACTAAAGATGACTTAGCTAAGTGTAACTGCAACGATAAGGGCTTGCATGCTCTGTTCATGGCTGTGTCTGTTGAAGAGTTTTGAAGAGTATCGATGTGTGAAACTGCTAAAGATGTTTGGAAAATATTAGAAACCACACACGAGGGAACTAAAACTGTTAAAAACTCTAAGCTGCAGATGTTGACATTTAGGTTTGAATAAATTAGAATGAAGGACGATGAATCGTTTAATAAATTCTATGCAAAACTTAATGATATAGTTAATTCGAGTTTCAACCTAGGTCAGAAGATCCCCGAGTCTAAAATTGTTAGAAGAGGCCTTAGATCCATACCTGAAAGGCTTAGACCTAGAGTTACTGCGATTGAAGAAAGTAAGGACTTAGATACAGTTAAGATAGAAGAACTCATAGGATCCCTTCAAACCTATGAATTCACCATATCTCAACCGAGAAAGGTTAAACCCACAGCCATAAACAGTATTAGGGAATAAGAGAGTGACGAGAAAACCTCAAGAACAGAAAAATGATGTCACTACTAAATTCTCGAACGATAAGCATGAGAAAAATAACCCTAGGACTGCTAATAAGAAAACACAGTCAGTTAGATACCATGAATGTTAGGGTTTTGGTCACTATAGGAATAACTATCCTAACTTGAATAAGAACTTGAATAAAGGAAGGTATAAGGCATTAGCAACGACATTGAGTGATGATGAATCAGATTCGAGTGCTCAGAATGATACCACTGGTGGTGAGGATGAACAAAATTTTATGTCCTTCACGTCTATAGCTACGATTGAATCCGATAAGGAAAATAAAAAGGTTGAGAATGAAGAACGTAGTGAAAAATCTGAGGATAAGACTGATATTAATGAGTTTTATCGAAAATTATTTGAGAAGATTCTTAAAATAAAGAAGGTAAATAATGCTGTTTTGAAAAAAAGTTAATGAACTTGAAAGAGAGAGAGAGACTCATAGGTGACCTTCAGGACTTTACCAATAATTTGAGTGAGTTGAAACTTGTTGATGAGAACTTAGAAGCTAAAGTTTAATCCTTAACAAGTGATCTTGAAAAATCTAATACTCAACTTCATTCTTTCATGAGTGGTATGCGGAAACTCGATAATCTATTAAGGATGAACAAGTATGCTGGAAAAAGGCATGGACTGGGTTACGTTCAAAATGGTAATACTACTGCTAGTATATCCAAGACCACGTTCGTCTCAACCACCAACAAAGCTCGGAATACTATTAATCCTGAACTCAAGGGCAAGAATGTCTTTAGATCAAGACCTACTAGACAACGTAGGGTCAATCGTCATATATATTGGCAACAACCTTCGAGCAGATTTGAACCTAGGTTTATTTCCATCTGTCACAATTGTGGCACTGGGACACACAAGACCTAGGTGTCGTAAACTTGCGACTAGAAGTAAAAGTCAGAATTTAGTTTCTTATGCAATTGCCTATCATACCAAGTCAAATGCATACAAATAATAAAGAAATAATCCATAAATGAAACTAGTTAAGCACAATAAACTGAAATTAGCTATGAATGAGCCTAAACCATCTGAATCATTTCCCTTACTTTAACAAAAATGTCTTGGTATGATATGTAATTAGGAATAAGAAATACAACAATGTTAAATAAAAATCATCATTTATCTATCTTTTAACTCATTTTTCATAAACATAGAGCAATTTAACTTGACATAATAATTAAAATTTTAAAATCAATAAATATTTTCAACGTATAATTATACATATATATACAAAAATAATAAATTTTTTTAGTGCCCCTACAATGATGAGGTCATGTGCAGTCGCTCAACTCGCACACCCTCAAAGTCGCCTCCGGACTTCAGTGGACCAAACCAGACATGCACACATTGGCATTGGAGTCGTGGACAAGTTTCACAAAGCACAAATCTCAACTAGCCTAGAAAATGAGACTTTACCTAAATATGCTTATATATAATGCCATTGCACAATGAAAAAGGACTTGGAAATTTGATAAATCATACTCCAAGGAGGAAACAATTGAACAACACAAATCCTATTCCACTTAGGAAACAAACAATAAAAAATATAATTCCTATTTTAATTAGGACAATAGAAGTCAAAAAAATCCTAGTATTACGTTAAACTAGAAAAATAAGCTCGTGTCATCAAATCAATAACTAAAGAAAGAATATAGGGGACAAGAGGTTTCCCTGAAGAATATATAGTGTGAGATCATTCCATTATCCAAGCCAGCCATTTATTTGTACCCTCCATAAAAGTTTAAGGGAAATACCCTAATACAAACCTCACCTTTTCAGACAGCAACCTTAAATTGTGACTTTGCATGAATATGTAATTTTCGTATGCAGATTGTCCAGAACTGATGGCTGAGGTCTGTGAGCAAAGACATAACTATTTGACAATAGACAGACTTGAAACATTGTAACGGTATTCTATATTTTTCACGCTATAATTATGTGGACATTTCTTATCATTCCATATTCAGATACTTTTCTTCTTCCTTTTTCTCTCTGTTTTTCGTTTTATGGTATCAAGCATCAACAAAGAATTTGATTGTGATTTGATTGTGATGGATCAATTTTTTCCAAGTATTTCGACATTGGTAAACGCAAAAATAAAGAAACAAGCAAAGGAATCAAGTAATATGTATTTTCTTTTTCTTTTTCTTTGTTTTGGTTTGGTTTGTTTTAGAATTTTGATACAGTTGAATATTGTTCTGAATTCGAACTTGGAGTTAGTCGAGTGGAGGCAGGTTTGGAGAAATTAAGCCCTCGACGCCTTTTTTCTTTAGGAAAACGGTTAAAGCCCTTATCATAGATTAGCAGTAGTCCATTAAAATCAGATTTTTAATAGATTTTGATAAAAATTGATGAAATATGTAGTTGAAAAGTTGTGAATCTCATATATTGTGTGATTAGAATTAATTGTTGACTTTGACTTTAACTCAAATTAAAATCAAGATTTTAATCAATACCAAACAAAGGCTAAGTTTGTGTTTGGCTCATGTATATAAACATTCAAATCATTTTTTTTTATCTATACATGTTGTGAGACTCATGAGTATTATTCATCATTTTTCCTATCCATTTATAAATAAAATAGTTTATAAACATGTTTGGTACCAATGTGTTTACATTGATACGCATTCGAAATACAATAAGTTATGTACCGTGTGAAACAAGATCATCGAGCGGGCGAAAATAAACTTATTTGTAGAATTGTTTAACGACTCTATCTAAAGTTGAAACTATTAAAGATGACGCTGAAAGTCAGACTCATCGGGAACCAAGCAATGCCCGCTCCGCCCACCAGGGGATAGAGTATGAAACTTACATGACTTGGAACTCTGAACTTTAATCCGATGTGTTACACTACCTTGTCTAAAAACCCTAAAATTGCCTTTCTCTACAAAATGACAGCAATCCTAGTAATTTCGTCATTTTTTTTTTTTTGATAGAGAAATTTTGCATATTTAAATGAATAATTATGATTTCTTATTTTATTTACAGGTAAACGGATTTATGCCATTATATATATACGTACTTCTGTATATAATAAATGTACAATTCACTATGTTAACCTGCATTTAGTCCATGTTTGGTATAGGTAACATCAGATTTTTTTTAACAAATTTTGATAAACGTTGATGAAATATATTTATTATGTACATATACTTATGTTAACATTGATAAATAATTAAAAATTTCACTGTCCACAATTCTATTTCCATGATTAATTCTAACTTTATTGATCAATAACATTAAAAATATAAATATGTTATTTACATCTCTAATAATTAAACTTTGCAATTATTAAATTTCACATCATATAAAATATTTGAATAAATCTTGTTACCGATCAATTATTGCCCTTGTTTGAGCCACATTTTTTTTTCAAAAATTCATCTTTTTTTTCAAACTCATTTTTAATTATATATTTTTTAAATAAAATAATTTTACTCGTAAATCCAAAAATATTCACTTCTTTTTATCCTATACCTGTCATAACTCACTTTTAGAAAAAAAACTATTCAAAGATATGAGACTCTAATAGGAGCATAATTAAATTCCACGCATCGATCATTTCACTTAAAAATAAACTTAGCCCATATTTGGCAATCATTCATTCAGAATTTTTTTCATACTCATTTTTAACTACACATTCTAATGATAAAAGATTCTTCACAAAACCCAAAACCTTTTTCTCTAATTTTAAATCATACGTTCTCCAAAAATTTATTACTCAAAAACTGTTCTTTTTTTTTTTTCAAAAAATGATTGTCAAACAAGAGGTTAATACACGCAATGAAAAGATTTGAACATGTCTTGTTAAACTTAAAATTACTTTTAAATAATTTCAAAAATTATTTTAGGCTTAGGCCAACTTGGTTTGCCAAATTCCATGTGGAGTCGGTTGAAGTGCATGTCTATGATTGTAATCCATTGAAAGACCACACGTGCGGGCAGGCAGTAGAAGTTCTGAAAAGATAAGCTTTTATATTTAACTAATAAAATGTATGTATTGTGTATGTATACATTCACTTAAGCAAGTAAAAGATTGATTGCAACAGTGAGAATCTAATGCACAGCTACTATGCACACGTACGAAACTGCCTCCTACTTTAATTAATTAATTATAATTATTTTTATAGGTTTTTTTTTTTCTTACATAAGCTAAGCCTATAGACCTATTATATACATGATTGTGTGTATAACTGTTCAAATTATTTTCTTCCATTGTTAAGGGCCCACTGCACAGGTATTTGCAGCCTTTTTCAATTATCGAAACTCTCGTCGAATTTAAATGAATTGACAAATATAACCTTCAAATTATTGTGCCTGCCAATTCCAGAGACAACTATAATCCATAAAAAATAAAATAAAATCAAATATTTAGCCCGGTTTGTTAGTTAGCGGTTAAAATCTAAATTTTTATTTTTATTTAATTTATATTTTTCTAAAAATATATTTTTTTCTTTTTTTTAACCACACATTATTTAATAAAATAATATTATAGGGAAACTCAAATTTTTTTCTCATTTTTTAACCACACATTCTCCATCAATCAATTATTTCAAAATACATTCTTAACCTTTTAATGGAATTCAAACATGCTTTAAGTCAAAGTTAATAATTAATTTTAATCACATATTTCATAGGACCCACAATTTTTCAATCATACATTTTATCAACTTTTATCAAAATCTACTGAATATCTAATTTTAATCTCTATCAAACATGGGCTTAAATGATAGTTTAAAATTTCAATTGTATTAGAGTATCTCTAATCATGGTGTAAAATAAATATAAAATTATGACTTAGATCTTTAAAGCTATCGAATCCTCTCCATTGAAGAAATGTAATTGCATTTTCGGCAAAATATATATGTATTTTTTTCACAATCACAAGATGCAAAAAGTATTTTCATAGGAGAAAAATTTGAATTTAAATCATCTAAGAATATGTGTGGCTCACCGCTTATATATATATATATATATACACACACGTTGCTCCTCATTGGAGGCTTTGCACTATGAAATTTTGCGTTCGAGATTTTTTAGAATAAATTTTTTAAAGAATTGATTCTTTTTTAGAGAATATATAATTAAAAAATATGAAAAAATTTTAAAATTACATACAAAATTATTTATTTGAAAGGTGTATAGTTAAAATGAGTTAAGAAAAAATGAGCGTTAAAAACGAGGAGCCAAACAAATGTTGTGACATTACTTGCATAGGGATTTAAAGGAAGAGCCCTACTACAACCCTCCTGTGTACACGGGCCCCTTGTCCCCCTCACAATAGGGGACAGATTATTTTATTTAGGCGTGAGCCCCTCCCCTCATGTGAGGGGAGTGTAAACAGACGGGTAAACGAGCGGGTACGTTTAGAAAAATCCTTAAAGGAATTACTCTGTCCATATGATACACGATATATAGTACTGTAATTAGCTAAAAGTATAAGATTGTATCTACTCATTGTACTATTATAAAATGTCTAATTAAAGTGTTAAGTTACTATATACTCTCTTATTTTTTATGCTTAGTTATATTAAAAAATATTTACGTGACACATTAATTAATTGATAAATAAGTTCGTGATAAATTAATTAAATAGTATTTTATATTATTATTGTTATTTAATATATATATATATATATATTAAACAATGATGCTTCTCTTTCATTTTTTAAAAAAATTTTTTTCCACGTACTCATTTTTAATTTCGTTTTCATTCTCAATAAAAATATTTTCAATTTCTTCTTTTAATAAGGCACAAAAAATCAGAATTATTAAATATGACTTTGCCTTACCTTAAAAATCAGAAGGTGTGACAAGTGAAAACAGCCAACCACCCAACCCTATGGCTATGAATTGTAAGCAGAAGCATTAGGGGTTTAGGCTAATTTTTTGAAGATTCATCAGAATCCATTATTTGCCTGTCCACTTCCATCCACTTCCTCAATAAAGTGATAAACGTACTCTCTTTCTGCATTACACAGTATTACTCCTTTTCTTTCTCAATTTTAATTCTTTTGCCAAATGTACCTTTTCTTTGCTCAATTAGTCAATTTCCCTTCTTATTAAACCCAAGGGTTTACGTAAAAACTATTTCTAACGTAAACTTTGATAAAAATTAATAAAAAAATATATAGTTAAAAAGTTAATAAAAATTTTTGAGTTCCATGAATGTGTGGTTAGATTACAGAAAAATAAATTTTGAAAAATAGGAACCAAACGTCGACTAAATTACATATTTAATGAATTAATTACAATAAGTCCCTTGCTACACTTCTCTCTGTAAAATCAGATCAAATCCTCAACCACAATGTAATTCATATAAAATTGTTGCTACTTCTTTCAAGATCTTCTATGATTCTATTAGCTTCTTTCTTCCAACATCCGATATCACGTCACCCGCCTAAGAAGGACGGTGAGACTTTTGCGTCTCATACTATGTTGTTATTGATGTTATTAACTTAGTGTAGCCTTATTATGTTACAAAATTAAGAGAAAGGAGAGAAAATATAAGAGAACTGGAAAATAGTTAAAATTCTTTTGTGTTTTATTGAGAATCAATGTCCCATATTAGGGTTGTAGTGTTACAAAATTCATTAATAAATAGCATTTAAGTTATAACACTCTACTTTAAATAACTAATTGTTAGAATTTTATAGAGCTTTAAATCTCAAGAACTTGAAAACCTAATTACTTTATTGTCAAGATCCTCCAATCAAATCACTAAGAAAATATTAAATGCGGAACATACATTAATTCATTGTGAATAATTCTTTAATACTGGACCTTGATTCCGAATTTTGAATCTTGAAGATTAACTGCAATGGTTTCTTAATTTTTAATATTGACTATTACCTCTTTTGATTCTTGACTTTGGTTTATTGCTCCATAATCTTGATTACTCCAATACCTTCTTCTTAATTATTGACCTTGATTGTGAGTTTTGGATCTTCATCTATAATATGGAATTATACAAAAAATGAAAATCACATATAAATTGTGGACCATAACCTTATTTATATTTTCATATATATTCAGCTCATTATCAAATATAACCCTCATGGATCTGGTTTCTACACATTTAGCCCACGTTTGATTTGGATGCTCAAATTACAGTAACTTCAATTATTTATTAGACCACTTTAAATGTGTTTAATTTTAAGATAGTCTTTATACACAATTAATTACATAAGTAGGTTCACTTGACAAATTAAAACCCAATAATCTACCAATTGGGCCACATATGTTACCTTATAAATGTGCATAATCTTATGATATTAAAAATTTTGATATCATAACCAAAAGTATCTATAAACAATCTCGTTCATTAATTATAACAACATAAGATCAAAGCGATTTTCGTTACAAGTATCATAACTAAACCCATCAATAGTCACGTACATCAACACAATCAAATGACAAAGATTAAATATGGACGTGTAAGTATAAAAATTACATGTAATGTGACCAAACCTGTCTATAATAGATGGATTTTTTTTATAATTTGTAAACCATTTGACGTAGCTCAAAATAAAAATGTGTTACAAGTGTCATAATACTTCTAAAAGACTCTTTAGTAGAAATTGGAGAAAAAGTTTCTTTAAAGTCAATGCATTTCTTTCGAGTAAAGTTATTTACAATAAAACAAGCATTATATCTTTCCACATCACTCTTCGAATTCATCTTGGTTCTGAATATCCATTTACAACTGGTGTGTTGTCGCAGGCACACAAAAATAAAATATTAACTTATAAAAATAAATGTAGTAGCGGAAGTAAGTGTCGATCCCACGAATAGTGATTAATTTAATTTTATGATATGTAAACGATGGTAGGGGATTTTGATTATACGCAAACAACTTTAAATAAATCAACAAATGAATAACTCAAATTGAAATAACGAAAGTAATCAAAAGAAAAACCTTGGTCTAAGTCTACATCCACCATTGAAATTTCACAACTAATCATAGATGCAAATATATATTAATTCTCACTTTGAGTGTTCACTGTTGGATTTATTTTCCTATTTCTCCTTAATTGTAGTTA
>CAIGRK010363358.1:0-13093 GCA_903798315.1 Fraxinus greggii | reverse complement strand
CTACAAAATACTTTTAACAAGACTTTGACTTTAAAATTAATCAATGAAGCGTTGAATCCATATACACTTCTTCAGAAATGGCAGAACTACTTGTTGCCGTTCACGGACTGATATTATTTTTCAAAACTTAATTCCATTTTTGACTAATTATCTTACTTATAGGTAAAATAATTATCAAATATAGAAATAAAATATTTTCTGATAATTTACAATAGCACGATAACAAATTTATCCTAAAAAACATGTAATTATCATTAGTCAACCAAAATAGTAAGATTGTTTTGGCAATTTTGAGGTTGATTGAGATTTATATAAATTGAATAATAAGTGTAAATTGTAAAATCTAGATAAATTAAAAATAAATATTAATTTCACTCTTACAAATCGAAATGATTGGCGGTCAAAACTTCCCATAATCAGTTTGTAATGATTATGACTGCAATGTGTAGGATGTTATTGTATTCGAACAGTTTTAACTAGATGTGAAATTTAAAAGATTAAAGCTTAAACACTAAATATAACGTAGTAAACTTCGAAGGGAAACATCCACGATCCCATGCCACGGATAAAACAATCCATTAGTTTAATTGATTAAAAATACAATAATTTTCAATTTTATAATTTTGCAACATTTATGGTGAACAATAAAAAGGAACCAAGAACAACTCCCTCGTATCTTTTCCTTTTGACTTGTTGATGAAGTGAAATTAAATCCACTGATCTTAACTTTGTAACCACTTCTCTTTGTTCTCGATCGTCTAGTGATGGCTCTTGGAATTACTTTTCCATAGGGGGTTTTGAGGAGGGTTTCCTGGCCTATTGGCCATACTACCATTTCGTAGAGTAAATGTCATACTTCATCTGAGCCTGCTAAGCCAGTTGACCCGACTGTACCAGTTGATCCATTTGAAGATTTGCTTTTTTTAACCCTCTGATATTCCACCATCTAGGTCTGATATTCCTACTTTCGCTACTAACATCCTTCATTGTCTACTTTTGCTTCATCACCTACTAATTCTATTCCTCCATCTGCATATGTTCCTGTTGATCCTTTCGGTCGCACTTATAGGTCAGATGTCTGTGCTGATCGAGTAACATTCTCGTATGATGACAGAGATTATACAACCGAGAGCCACTGATGATAGTCGCACAGTAGAGTTTGCTACACTTCGAGGTGTTGTCGGCTATCTTCAATGGGGATTGTGTTGGATTCATCGACGTTATGATGATGGTACTACTTCAGGTGATACCGACGATGGTGCTTCCGATGATGCTGCTGCGACATAGTTGCTTGGTTACCCCTTGTCATTTGTGACAAAAAGGGGAGATGTTAGGCTAGCCTGTATGATAGTATGTTTTGATTTTGATTTGAATTTTTCTCTGATGTATATGATATTTGGATTAAACATATATATTTTGTTTTGATGCTCTTCGGATATATATGATATGTTCTTCGTTTTAGCTAGATTAATTTTTGATGTTTAGTGATATCAATGTTTGGCTTTGGTGTGTTGACTTACATTGATATTGCATCTTTATTTAGCTAATATGTGGTTGAATTTATAAATAACAGTCTCGACTGATTTTATTCCTGTTACTATTTCGCGTGCTTTTACACTTCGTATTTGAGTTGTTTTTTTTTCAGGAAACATGTTGGACAAAGGAAAAACAAGATTCAGTCAAGTCAGTTGGTTTGGGTAGATTAGATTGAATTGACTTTGATTTGTAATATGTGTTTTGTTATAGAATGTCAAACGGGGAGTTTGTTAGGTTTTAAATTGTTGACAATCTTTTGATAAAACTATTGTTGTAAAAGAGGTTTTAAAAGTCAAAGTATCAATGATAAGTTAGAAGTTCTAGGGTTTGAGTATGGAATGAGAAGAAAAGTCTCGTCGCAATTTTGATAGCTTATCGCCCATCTGTTGCTTGAGCGATAAAAATAGACTTTGCTCGAGCAACAATGTATTCCGAGGAAACTTAATTCGCGTTTTCAAGGCTTTTATCCGGCCCAAACTATCAAAAACCTCTTCAATATATATATGGATGTCACCATTCGAAAAATACAAGTTGAACATTGAGAGAAGTAAGAGTTTATATCCTCCATATCATTCCTAGCATTCCACTTTCATTTTGACTTGATCATTGCTTTAAAAAGGATCAACCTCACACAAACTAAATACCAAAACACATACTTCCACAACATTTATCAGAGTTTTGAAAATTAGGGAAGGTGACCGGAGTTTCTAGTTGTTGGAGAACGAAAAGTTCTCATTGATCCACAAGAGTTAGACGAATTTCGAATGTCGAGAGTTGGTGCAGGAGCACGCAATCTAGGAGGGCTTTGCTAATTACGATAAGGAGGTCAGAAAATAGTAGAAGTAGCCGAGTCTGACAGTATTGTAAGTTGATTCATTTATGGTGGATTGTTATTTGCTTGGGCCCGGAGTGTTTACCCAATTACGGGTTTTCTCCATCATCATATTTTGCATTATTTACTGCTTTTTATGTAACTGCGGCATTCAAACCATAGAAAAATTGAATTGATTGACTAATCATCGAGAATCAATTAAAAGTGACTTGTTGCTTATTAATTAGAGAGAAATTTTTATTTTTTTTTCAAATTTTTTTTGAATTTTTTTTCATATAGTATAAAGTAGCAAAAATACACAATCACACAAGAATAATAATAAAACTAAAAACTCAATATTTTTTCTACCCTCAAACTTAAAATAAACATTGTCATCAATGTCGTAAAGTAAAATTAAATACCATAAAGGGGCTGGAAAGAAAGAAAATAGGTAATACTCGAATTTTTATCTGATAGTGGAGGTAAGCTTATTGGATTAGTTCATTCCGTTTTTCATCTAATTGAGATGTTTCCCCGTTTGATATCCTTGTACCTTTGAAAGATGAAAGAAAATAAATATAAAAGTTAAAAATTAGTTTAAAATCTACAATGTAGTGTGTATGATTACCAGTTTTTTTTACGCCTTGGGAGCTTTGAAAAATGTGCCACATACCTAACGTGTTTAACTCGAATAGATAATTTTCTTTTCTAGGCTTAATATTGACATGTTGAATTTTTTTTTATTGAAAATAATGTGCTTAAAACC
This sequence comes from Fraxinus greggii, assembly GCA_903798315.1. Lineage (NCBI taxonomy): Eukaryota > Viridiplantae > Streptophyta > Magnoliopsida > Lamiales > Oleaceae > Fraxinus > Fraxinus greggii. The sequence continues at coordinate 9,980 of CAIGRK010363358.1, read as the reverse complement.
AATGCAATCTAACAAAGTATATACAATGCAAATATTTTAAAGCATAATAAATAAAAGGATAAGAGATTGAATTGTCTTCCAATAAGGGCTTAATTTTAACTTTTTACCTAGACTTTGTAGAGAGATTATCATGGTAGTTCAAAATGTTCACCAGCAAACTATCGAACACGATGTTGCATTGCCTACTCCGTTCTTAATTCTCCATACTTGGAGAGCTACTTTTTCTCTTTGAGGTTTCCATTTATTCCACTTACTCATTTTCTATGTTGGTACTTTACATGCTCTTTTACTCCTTCCTTTTTAACTTTTCTGTTATTTTCTTTATTGGATGGTTTCTTGACAGTGGCATAGACTTCAGATTTCTCTTGCTCATCATCCACCCTCAATGTCAGCTCAAATGCTTCAAAATCTTTGATGGCCCAACTCGTGAATAGGAAAGATCGACCTAAGCTAAGTGAAACATCTCAATATTCTTCTATGTTTAAGATAACGAAGCCTACTAAGAATATGAACTTGCCCACTTTAAGGAGCACGTTCTCAACCACTCCTCTAGGGTATTTGATTGATATGTCCTCCAGTTGAAGGGAGATTGTTGTGTTCTTTAGCTCTTCCAAATTTAATTTCCTGTAGACAGAAAAATGTATTAAATCTATACTTGCTCCGGAATCACATAAAAAATTAAAAGTAGAACTATTTCCTATTTAGTAATTTATTCGGGTTTGATAGCCAAGAGAAGATCGTTCATGGCCTGGCTTGTAACCTAGATAGTTCACCTAGCAGGGCAAGAAGCGGAGTTCTTTTTCCTTTCAATTAATGTCTATTGGTGTTCCAAAAGTATATTGAGACTCCCTAGATCTTTTAGTTTAATAGGTAACATGATGTCGCAAGATAGTACTATAGTCTTCATTTAGCGTGATGGTCTCAAATTCAGTGAGCTTTCTTTTCTTTGATAAGATCTCATTTAGAAACGTCGCACAGCAGCTGCTTGAATCTGAAGATTTTTCTCGGTCTTTTGCATTTATTAAGTTGACAACTCAGCCATCTTGACAAATCCTTTTCCTCTTCCAGGTTTCTTTTCGAGTTGCTGGAAACCCGATGGTGCATTCTGATATGGTACACCTTGAGAAGACTGGAAGTTGTTCCAAGAGATGTTTAGGTAATTTCTGTACCCTGGACTTTATGTATTGGAATTATGGATTGTTATGTTGTATCTTGAAATTTTGCATGTAATTAGCATACTCAATTGATTATGAATAATGACTTCCTACATTAAAATTCACACTTTCATGATTGCATCTTTGTCCGACTGGTTGAACTTCATTTATTGTCAAATTAGTTGCCATACACTCAACGGTTTTAGCTAGTGCTTCTAGCTGTGCTGAAATAGCTGTTAGTGTTTCAACCTTATGTATCCCCGCAACTTCATTCCACCTGATCTCTCAGTCAGCCATAATGCACTAGCATAAGCTGGATCATCCATGATTTGTTATACCTGATCTACTGTCCTTTTTAATTGATACATTATGCGCAAAGTCAACATTAGCCTTGCGTGTCGAATTTAACCCAATATAAAAGTACTAAAAGTGGAACCATTTCTGCAGACCATGTTGTGGACATTGTCGAGAAAACCTTTATATATTTTCCATGCTTAGTAGTAACACTCTGAATCAAGCTGAGACAACGTAGTGATTTCATCTATTAACCTGACTCAAACCGTTCCAAGTGTGATGCTATGAGGTGGAAATGTGTCCAACCATTCTCTAATTGAATCTCTCAAAGTTTAAGGAAAGAGTCTCAACCAAATTGCATTACCGAAAGCCCTTATATGTTCAATTGATGCACACAGCCAAAAATCTCGAGATGTGAGTATTTGGATTTTCAATGGCTTTCCCAAAGAATTGCGATGCATGCTGGAACATGTTTATCATGTGCATCCTTACGTTAAAATCCGCTTGCCCAAATGTTGGATAAGCTATACTGGATCTGCTTTTTACCATCGGTGGAACCATGAATTCCCTTGCCAGTCTCTCATTCTCATTACCCTCAGCTACAACCAGATGTGCTGCATTTACATTCACCTCAACGGCCAACGAATTTTGTGTGTTTTCGGCCAATGATTCTGCTTGCTATTTTTGACGTGCTTTTATCTGTTCCTTATCTTCTCTACCCAAATATTCATTAAATTTCAAATCAAATGGAGCAAGATTCCAATGACTCAAACTTTGCATGCAAGATCCCGTAAAGAAAGAGAGAATATTGTAATCTTTGCTATTAATAATTTAAAAACTAAGAAAATAATAAAAATTTAGATTAAAGCTAAAAATAATTAAATACAATAGTCCCCGACAACATAAAATACTTGACCGTACAAAATCCCAAAAGTTTACGGTATCGTGAATAAATAATATAATGATGAATAAATTATTGTTCCCATGAGAACTATGTACTTAAATTAGGATCAATTAATATTAACTATAATCAAATAGTCAAGTTTTGATTATTAATTCTATACTAATTTATCTACTTAAACTAACCATTCTAATTAGCAATTTATGAAAGCTTTTGTAACACTTATATTGAATAATTACTAAGACTTTGAATCTTCCTTATTAATATATTTTAATGCAATTCAATAACAAGACAATATGTACACATTCTTGTTGATCAATGTTCTTAAGATAATTAATAATCTCTCTCCAGTAGAATTAAATCTTTCCTCTTATGTAACTTTCTTATATATCTATGAAAGATTTGAATACGAAAGTATGCATTAAAAATGCTAGAACATATATAGAAATCATGCAAACATAGCGGTATATTTATATCCCTTATCGAACTTTACAACAATTATTATAATGTGCTATATATATATATATATCCTATTGTCTTTCGATAATAATAGAAATCACAAACAATTCAATTAGTAACTAATTAATTGGAAGTCGTTAAATCCAATAGAAGTCATCCAAGAATAAAAACATATTGGACATCAAATTATTGAAATTATACTAAAAACTTTATAATAAGGGTATATCTATATCTTAACAATCGAAAATTTAGCCTACTATGTATAAAATTACAAGAAACCATAATTAATTGATAAAATATCACCCAGATTATTGATGGATGAAGAAAAAAGAGGATAAATCTTGATTTCTTGAATCTCTTCAATGAGTTCTTGATTGCTCCAGTTGAACCTTCTTCAACTTTTCTCAAAAGCCAAGATTGAACCGTCAATTGAATGAAACCTTATTATTGCCTCTTAATTTGTCCGAAGGAATAATAATTTTGCCTCTTTTTGATTTCAATAATGGATGAAAAATGTGATATGAGAGGTCCCCTCTAATGTATGATTATGACCTTGGGCGCAGAGTTTCAGCCAAAGAAAATTGATTTTTGCACCGTTAGCACCCCAAGTCAGCCGCACATTTTGACCACTCCCCTCACAAGTGGGTCCCACCGGCTGCCTTTAACGATCACTGTTTCAATTAAAATTTGGCCACAATCTCTCACAGACATGCACTATGTTCTGTATTTATATGGCTCGAAAATAGGTTAAAGATCCTGTAAAACTACATTTCAAGGAGAATTTGTGTCAAAATAGGAAAATGCCACAAAATTCGAGATTTGTTTAGCGCTGAGGTGCGAGGTGCGATGAGGTGTTATAATTGTTGTCCATCCACCACTCCTTTTTGTGCCTCGCAATGCTGAGGCATTTCATTTGTTGTCCACTGCTTTTGATCATTTGTTCATCGAATCATTTCTTGAAATGTTTTTAATCGTTCATCTTGTAATGCAGTCAATTGAGTCCAAACATCCTCCAATCATCGATATTATGTTTGGATCAACTATTGAATGTATACAATTTAGTCCCTAAACCTTGGATTTCACCCTTTTCCCTTCTTTCTTTCAGTTTTACCTTAAATCTCAAGTTTCACATAACAAACGTTATATACAAGAGATTATACCATAATTAATCAAAACAACTTCAAAATGTCTATATTTTAAGGCCTAAATAAGTGTATAAAATACACTTATCAACACCCATAAAATACACTTAGTAGAAATTTTCTTACACAACTATATTATGGTCACCTAATATAAATGCCCATTACACTAAAAAAAAAGGGCCTCTGGTGCTTACTCCCCTTATTGCTCAAGGACTAGTGCCTATTGCACCCCTTGTGAATCCTCATCAACTCTATTGGTTCATGGTTAAAGAGATAAGTGTACAATAATTTGTTTTGCCAAGACACAATAAATTATGCATGTAGTTCATTTCGTGACTAATGTTCTCAAAAATATTTTTTGAATTGTATAGGCAGTTGGATGGCAAAGTCAACCATGATGCAAGTTGATGAGTTTCCCCAATGCCGGTTGGCATGAAGCTCCTTTAAACGAGGTTAACATTTTAAGATATGACATCAACACTCAATATGGTCTTAAAAAACCATTCAAATTTCAAGATTGATGTTCTCATACAAGTTTTCATCTTGTGGAATATGCTGAAGGTAAACGTTTTATATCGATTAAATGTAAAAAAAATTAACCAATATAAGGGCATGTATGTTCTTTTTAACAAGATTGACATTTTAAGATGGAATCACAAGACTTGCTACGTTCACTTAGAATTTAGCTGTAGAGAAGAGAATTACAATATATAACTTACTCTAGTCTCTATATTTTTTTTTCATTTTGCATCGTTATTCTCTATGTAAGTGAGCTACTTAGCCCTTGTTTGAACCTCATTATAAAAAAAAACTCATTTTTACTCAAACTCATTTTCAACTACACATTATTTCAATAAAATAATTTTACATGTAAACTCAATTTTTTCGTATTTTTTAACCACATTCTCCAAAAAAACTATTGTTACAAAATTTATTTTCTCAAAAAAAAAAAAAAATAGGGCTCAAATAGAGATTTGATACACTCCTTCACATTAGGCAAATTCACGTTCAAGAAAAAAGTGAAGAATGTAATTCGGCTCCATACATTCAACAATTTGTGCACAAAAATTGTTTCATATTTTCTTGTGGGTGGTTGATAAGTGTGTTTTACATGTTTATCATTGCTTATAAATTTAATTCATATAACCAAATTGAGCAAATTTTTATTTAATTTAGTGTAAATGATATCAGTGTATGTAAAATTCGAACTTGGAGACATTTGGAGCAAAAGACTGGATTTTAAGTTTAATTGAAGTTGTTTTGAAACAATTGAAAACTAACCGAATTGCATGAAAGTGGTATGAAGCATTGAGAGAGAAATTGAAGAAAAAAATTCATTAGTTTTAGGAGTGAAATTCAATGTATAAGAAGTTTGAAGACTGATTTGTATAGTTCTATAACTTGAGGAGGACAAATTTTGGATGACTATGGATTTTTGAGTCTAACACGAAATTTTGTAGAAGTTACGAATCGATATTGATGATTTGGACCAAAAAGAACCAAAAAATTGATGTGAACTCACATAGCAATTAGCTACAAAACACACGACATATTATATCTAACCTAAGAAATCCAAGAATCAACGTTTGAAAGAAAGTTCGACTCAATAAATTATTGAACCAAAGAATCAAGACAATTGCAACAATATCTTGACCCCGTGACCACAAAATTTCTGAACCTTACTTGAACGCCATCAAGAATTTAATTCTTGATAAGTTCGAAATTAATTTGATAAAGAACGAGAAGAAATCAATATGCCTTGCAATAATATCTCTCAAATTGTGTGTATTTTTACAATGAATGGAATGGGTTCTATTTATATGAAACTCATAAAACCTAATTAAAAATGGAATTAATCATTAAAAGATACCAAATAGATACCGTACAAGAGTTTTAACAAAAGTAGAATTCTATGTAAAATTTGAAAAATGCGTGTCCAGAATTGCACTATGTGGCCGCATAGGCTTCCTTCATACGGTAGCATAGACCAGTTGATAGCCTTCAATTGAGTTTCAGTAAAGGGCTATGCGGCCGCAAGCTTTGCTACCATATGCGGTCGCATAGGTCTTCACTTCTGCTTCCTCATCCGCTGCTCGAACTAAGTTAATCCATCTAGTTCAGTCCTCCATGTCCAATATGAAACTTGTCCTTTTACTTGTTGTGATCGATGTTTCATCCACCATAACTTGAACAAGTAATCACATGGCTTCTTTGACATTCTTTACTCGTGACGTAGTCATTGGTCTTTCCTCCACGATCAACGGATCATTGCTCTCGTTAGCTCTCGTACCATGGATCTCGTTATTCTCTCTTTCTTTAAAAGGAATCGTCCTCGAATCTCCACTTGAATCAAACAAGGAGAGATCAGAAACACCATCGCCTCTCAGTTGAAACTTTGACTTCCTTTTAGCCGGAAAACGCTCATTTCTCATATGCACTCAAACAAAATCTCTTGGTTTAAATGTAACGCACTTTCAAGCATAATGCTCATTTTTAGTCTCAATCTGGCACCATACTCCTCATGGAAGGATCTTACCAACTCGACCTTCTTCTTTCCATCTAAGCTACCTATCTCATCAACAGGTAAAGGAATTAAATCCAAAAGTTTTAGTGAATTAAAACCATAAACAATTTCAAATGGAGTCTAAGAAGTAGTAGAATGTGTGGCCCCATTATATGCAAATTCTATGAATGGCAAGCAATCCTCTCAATTCTTCAAGTTCTTATTGACTATAGTGCGCAATAGTTGTATCGTAGTCCTATTAACAAACTCAGTTTGCCCATCTGTTTGTGTGTAACAAGTTTTAGAGAATAATATCTTAGTTCCTAACTTACCCCACAAAACCTTCCAAAAATGACTAAGAAACTTAACATCCATATCCGATACAATACTCCTAGGTACCCCATGTAAGCGCACTACTTCCTTAAAGAATAAATCCGTAATATTAGTTGCATAATCAATTTTATGACATGTAATGAAATGAGTCATCGTACAAAATCTATCAACCACCACAAATATGTAATCTCTTTCTGTCTTAGTCCTATGTAAACCCAACACAAAGTTTATAGACACATCAACTCAACGCTCACTAGGAACGGGTAATGATGTATACAAAACTTGATATAAAACCCTTTTTACAAGTGATGCATCTACTACAAACTCGATCAACATCAGCCTTCATCTTAGGCCAATCGAAGTGTTCTTTTAACATATCCAAAGTCTTCTTAATCCTAAAGTGACCCATTACACCCCCACTATGTATTTCACGTACTAATAATTCTCTCATTGAACAGTTAGGTACACATAACTTATTCTCCCAAAACAATATCCATCATACCTAAAGAATCAATCTATACCACCTTTGTCACATGATTCATATATATTAGAAATATTAGAAAAGTCCATGTCATTATTATACATTTCCTTAACATATTCAAATACTAGCAAGTTAGCACCTAAAGAAGTAAGAAGTACACACCTCCTTGACAATGCACCCGTCACCATATTTTCTTTACCTTATTTGTACCGAATAACATATGAAAATGTTTCGATGAACTCCATCCACCTCGCATGCCTCTTGTTTAGTTTACTTTGAGTCTTTAAATGCTTCAAAGACTCGTGATCAGTGTGAATCACGAACTCCCTTTGTAACGCCACAACCCGCATGAACCGAAATGTTACTAGAAGAATTGTGCTTTAGTCATAGACTTAAAATTTATATAACAATTTAGTTTAATAAACTATATTTTTCGCGAAATGCATAAATATTTACTTTTAAATAAAAAGTCTTTAGAATGATTTCTATGCATGTACCAATTATTGATGTCAACATTTTAAGCAGTAAATAAAAATATGCCATTTTGCTTGTCCTTCTCAAGCAGCAAATGTCAAAATAAATTCGTTTACATAGTTATCAATCTCAAAACTTCACGAAATTTTAAGGGAAGGTAGGAAACTTCTATAGTATGAGATATCCTAAAATCAGCTTCCGTTGACAACATTTGAGGTACTAAAATATTTTTCAAAACCCCGCAGCGATTCGGTTTGGAAGATAACCAGCGCTGTTTACTTGAATTGACATATAAAATTCTATAGCTATTGGATTGACATAATTTCATGTTTATGTAGAATCTAACCCATGAGGCTATCAAACATCACTAGTTTCATCCAAAAATTCCAAAAGGCAGAAGCTGAAATTTTAATAAAAACAGCAACACTAAATCTTATCGCTAACATTTTTGTGATAAACGATAACTTGTAAGTTAATTTCTATAACACATAACTATTTTTTATCACAAATTATTCATAAAAATATTCTTAGAATAGTTCCACATATGATGTTCATAGAAATCTATTTATTAAAAAAAATATAAATGTTTCATAATCGAATTAAAACGTTAAGTCACCGGCTTCTCCATAGCACGTTGTATCTTCATCTATAGGAAGGGAATTAACCCATGAGTTTGAAACTCAATATATATCATCGGTGTATTTCGTTATCAAATTAGAAAATTCAAACTATAGATTCATATAGTCGCACGTAGATGAATTTTCGGCAAAATCCAATTTCTATAGAATTATCATAACATATAGAGTCGAAGAATGATCATCAAACTATAGTAGTCCCGAAGTACCGTACCCGAAGGCATCAATTCATTCATACTTTAATGAAAATTCATAACTTGAAAACGAAATGACGACTAACATCTCTACCTACGTACTACAAATTTTCTTGAAATTAAAATTTGGCAATAAAAATAGGAGAGAAAAATGTGTAGACCAGCAAGATATACCTGTCAATTCGAGTTAAAAATTGAACCTTAATTTTCTTCAGCAATTCATAGCCAGTCATTCCAGGCATACAATAATCTGTGATTATCGTATCTACCTTTAAATCCTGAAGATCAAAATTAATCATACATTAATACATTAATTAACTCCAAAACGTTCCGTATAATCAATTATTTAAAAAAAAAACGTATAATAATTAATTATTTACTCACATCAAAACCAACAGAACTTTGTTTTTCATCCAGTCCTAAGAACTGCAAAGCCCTCATCCCACTATCCACTACTGTAACTGCAATTGCACAAATAAGTAGTATTTTATTAAATTAAGGAACTTCACAAAATAATTTAAAAAACAATTTACACACATTTACAAGAAGTGATTTTGAGCAATCTCTCAATGACTTTCCTATCAACAAAATTGTCATCAACGGCTAATAAATGGACTTCATCAAAATCACAAGACGATGTTTAAATGAAAAAATCAGTCACATTAGATAACAAAGTTTCAATCTTCCTAAATCAATTGATTAACAAGTTCACAATTGCCTTCTCAATAAATGATCTCAGCTAAGGTTCTCAATCACAATTTACAGTCACACAAATTAGAAATCTCTATTAGTTTCATCAAAATCCCTAAATCCCTAAAAGCCTAATTAGAAATTCTTCAATTTCCAAAAATCCCTAAATCCCTAATTCAGAAAACACAGACACAATCAAACAGTCCTTAAAAGTTAAATTCATTACTTTCATAATTTCATTTTGAGAGGAAAACCAGAACTTACCTCATCATAGGAGCAGGACGACGAGAGTTGGAATGGGCGGAGCTCGGAAATGGAATGTGTGTGGTGTGGGAGAGTAAAGATTGTCGTCACTGCCGTGTGTCTGGGACTGCGTGCGGGAGACGAGAAAGAGGAGAGGAGAAATGAGGAATGAAGAGAATGAAGAGGCTCAGGTGAGCTCGAGAGTGGAGAGAATGAAGAAAGGAGAGGTTTTGGATTTATTTTTCTTTTTATATTTAAAAAAAGCTACAAAATCTGGGGGCATGTGCCCCCCAGGCCACCCCCCAGTCCGCCCATGCTCCTTCACACCCTTACTATTCTTTTAAACTTTACTTATCATAAAAGATATTTTCTTGAGAGAAAATAAGAGTAATTTCGGATTTGAGGGGATGTGTAGTTAAAAAATGATTTCCACTTTTTGTAACCTTCATTTTCAGTGAAAAACTAAATGAGAGAGTT
>CAIGRK010363272.1:0-11869 GCA_903798315.1 Fraxinus greggii | reverse complement strand
TTAATAAAAATAAAACTTAAAAAAGGGTTTCAGCTTATTTTCTCTTATGGGTATTTGTGTAATTAGCCAAAGTTATCCATAAAGTACAATGTGCAGGTCAGTGAATAACAATTTTGAGCCTGTCAACAATAAGAAGTGAACTGTTTCTCTACCCTTCAAACTTGGTTACCATTAGTGGTGACGTCAAATTTTGTACCTCTAACGTGATCAATAGATCTTAAATCCTCTTCGTCCACGCATATTTGATTCTTGCATGCTTTGACAAATTGTTAGCCACACATGTCTTCCTCCAGTGGTAGTGAAGTTGGCCGCATGCACTCTGACGATCGAGTTAGTTGAAGAAATCAATGTATAAGTGTGGAGGGCTTTAGACGCGAGCCTCTAATATAAAAAGGGGGGGGGTCGGTCTTAGGATTTATATCGAGAATAATAAAAGAGCAAAGTTGTAAGTTAAGAGTTCAAACTTACTTTACCTTGAGAATGAAACTAAATTTGAGCTTTTATAGTAGAAAATGACGATTAAGAATAGTTAGATGAGTGAACACGTGGTCTCATCCCAGCAGCCGGGACCTCTTGTTATTGTCATCAATCAATCATGCACATTAAATGTTAATACAATTTTTTTATCCATAATGCCTAGCATATTGCTTTGGACTTGACATGTATAGTTGGGAAGGGCGGGGGCATTAGTGGGTTATCACATCAATCGTATACCATGTATTGCCCAAGAAGATTTTGTGCCAAGCTCCTTTAATGGGTCCCTAGTGATGCAAGCCCGGTTCTTACCATGAGAGTCGACACGGTTCGATGGGTTTGGCCTCACACATCAGCTCGGCCTATTAATAGATTCGATCAAACTGCCATTAGAATAGTTTGACACACGATGTGAGGCCCTAGGCTTGCTTGCCATGTAGGATTTTTGGAGACTTATATTGTAAGGTGTAACAATATTATTTGTATAATGCGTCGACTTTTAAATTAACTTCTGTTTTTACTCGTCTTTTGCGGAAAAAAAGACGTAGCGTAGCTCAGTAGTCCTTGAAGTCCATGTATAATTATTCATATAATGCATGGATTTTTAAGTTGAGGATTGATATTATGTAATGGAGAAAATTCGATGTTTGCCAAACTTGTTGAGGCTTGTAGTAAGGTTGAATAAAGCAAAAGCGAGGCCCTTGTGAAGAGATGAGCCTATTGATATAGTTGAAGCCTGTAATAAGGTTGAATGCAAAGCGAGCTAGCATGACGAAATAGCTAAGGCCTAAACCTGAATGAAGCAAGGGAGGGCGAGCATGTCGATATAGTTAAAGCCTAAAGTAAGGCTGACTGAAGCAAATGCGAGGCCTATGCTAAGAGGACAAGCCTATTGAGGCCTCGCATGTTCATGTAGTTAAAGCCTGTAGTAAGGTTGAATGAAACAAAGTCCAGGCCCATACTAAGAGGGCAAGCTTGTTGGTGAAGTTGAAGTTGATGGGATGCGTGTTGTAATAATTCGAAAGCATCGCCTGTTTCCAAAGAGCGACATTGGAGCAACATTTGAAAGCATCGACGGTTACAATTGATAGGAGTCACACCATCCTTGAGCGCTTGCTCAGCACGGAATAATCTGAGCAGTTGATTCAAATTTTAACGGGTGCCTTTTGGTTTTAACGCGTTCGATGGGTGTACAGATGTACGCCTGGGATTTCATTGAGGCTTATTAAATGGTGGAGCGTTGTTTTTGTTGCTTATAAAAGGGAAAATTTAGCAATTTCTTATCTTTTTACGTTACGAAAATTCCTCAATCACCTGAAAGATTATTTTCTATTTTTCAGCAATTTTTACAACTTTTTTGCGGTTACTCGTATTCAATCTTCCTTTTGTGTGTGTGTGAATTGCGTAAGTTTGGTATTTTTCTTATTTCTTACCCTTAAAAAGAAACTTTTCAATGGATTCTTCGTCGAATCTGGGAATCAAAGGGAGGTATTCAAACAAAGTTGATATGGTGATCATTTGCATCGAGACTGACTTGCCTGCATTGATCTCTACTGAGAGGATAATGGAAGCAATGTGAGGCCCTCATAGTTCATGGATGATTCAAGAGAGTCTCACAAACAATAGTGTAAGGTGGGGCGCTTCACCATGGCCGACCTATATAGAGGAGAGTGAACTAGAGACATTCAGGGGGGGTTATAAAATCCCAGATACCACTGAGATGTTCGTCCTCCTTATGAGCGAGCCTATTTTCCTAGGTAGGGTTTTGTTGCTGTGAGCGAGGCAATCCTGAATGCTGGGATGAAACTGCCACTGCACCTTTTCTTTAGGTATATACTTAGGCAATACAAACTTATCCCTACACAGCTTGTGACCAACGTATGGAGCCAATTGGTAGGGACTTTCTTTCCTTGAAAGGAGGTCACTCTTGGCGAGAATATGCCTCCTCACATTTTCGAAAGCATTTTCTAGCCCCGGGCTCTAGCGGGAGAGGATTATAAGGGATGGTACTGTATGAAACCCTGGGGTCCGTATTCACCCTTCATTTTGGGTACACCGACCTTAATAAGGAACTAGAAGTCATCTTAGTTCTGGGTGAGGGGTCGTTGGCAAATAGTGGAAGGTGATGCTGTCCCAAAAATAACCGTGTTGACTCAGTATCACGAGTACAGTGAGTTTTTGTTTCCTACGTGTATATTGCTGTATTTTGTCAAGCCTTATTACTAACTTGCTTTTTATATAGCCGAAGTCAATCTCTTTGAGCTCAAGCCGTCTGAGTGGGCTATCATCAAAGCCATTTACCAGATGCATGTTGAGAAGAGACATTTCAAGAATGTTGTTTGTAAACGAACCCTCTTCGTTACTCAAATGCTGATGGCCGCCAAAGGTATGTAACTTCGTAATTTAATGCATTGGTCTTATGTTTTGAATAGACATTCAATGTTTTTTTGCATACCAACATGATAAGGAGTATGTCAAGTCAGACATGTTCTTCATGAGGTGATTAGGTTAGGTGAAAAAGAAAAACCCCTTAAGTACAAGCACTCAAGTGTACAAACATCAAAGGGACGAGCTGTCTCATTTGTCAAAGTTAAACCCTCAGCCTCCTCTTGAGAAGAAAAGAAAAGAAAGAGTGGACCTCTAGGCAGAGAAGCCTTAGAAGTGGAAAATAACAAAGAATACATAAACTTCACCTGTCCCTAAGCACCGACTACTATTGATGAGTTTGTGAAGAAGCCCATTCAGGCAGCCCCTCTATCTACCATGAAAACAGTTGAAATTGAAGATTAGGGCGAGGAGGAGAATGGTCTCATAAAGATGAAGAGGGTGAGGGAGGTTAGTATAGGGGGACCTTCTGATTGAAAAGCTCTGAATTTTCTAGGAGGGTGGTCAAAATGGCTACAAGAATTCATCACAAATACTAACATGTAGTTTTCGTAGGCCGAGACCTGTAACTCGGTGGACATGATAGAAGCTGGTCTCGCCCTGCAGGCTCGCTCACAAGGCTTCTTCATTAATGCCCAAATGGACATGAGGAGGCTGTAGAGGCTTAATAAAGTGTTTCTTCAAAAGGCATCTAATGCAGAAGCTGAGTTAAATAAAGTCAAAGCTGAGGCGTCTAATTTGGAAGAGGCTAATGAAGCCTTCAAGGTGAAGCAAGTTGAGGCAGAGTCGATGGGGGATGCACTTTCCAAGGAAAATGATAAATTGAAGAAGGAGGTCCACCTCTGCAAAGCTGAAGTGAATGTTTTGACGAAGCGAGTTGAGAATTTTGAAAACCTACAGAGGATTGCTTCATCCAACTTAGAGTTTGCAAATAAAGAAAATGGGAAGTTGAAGTCAAGTAGGTGAGTTGACTATTGAGGTTACTAGTTTGAGGCAACATCTGAGTGAGGCGGGAGAGGTAGCTGTGAATGAATATGTGGCACGTTTCCACGAAACGACTGGATATAATGACTTCAGTTTATACTGGAGGAGGGTTATATACTACAAAGTCTTGAAAAAGATAGTTGTGCTATATCCACAAGTGGATCGGCTATAATAAATGAGGAGTTTCTTCCAGCTGAACCATCCACCTCTACGAATGAAGCTAAAGACTCTGTTGATGAACTTGAAGAAGGGCGGGTGGAGCCTCAACAGGATGATGCCACCATACCGACTTAGGATTTTCTTTCTTTTTTTTATTTTTTAAATTTTTTTTGTCATATACTACATTGTATTCAGATCGCATCATATTTATATGAAAAACTCTTCCTCATATGTGATTGTCTTACATTTTCTAAATTTTTGTGAGTGTTGGAGCTTCAGATGGTAACATAAACTGATCGACATAGATGTAATAGCTGGACCATAATGAACTTAATGATACCACCCCATTAAAAATTGAACATATGCACTGATTCTCCAAATTAAGATGACAAGATAACTTAGACAGTCCTACAAGAATTGGTTGGATCAATAAGTTTATCTTCTGGCTAATCATGTGTATTAAAAGCAGGTTGCCTTTTAACCAATCTTTGTATAGGCTCGTCACAATCTGTCTTGAATAAATTTGTTGTCATTGTACACTCTGATCCTCAACAAAAAATGATTTATACGTTTTAGCATAGTAATTTGTTTTATAGGGATTGTAAAAATGGCAAGATCATGTCGATAACTTCGCAATGTTTTATGTTGTTTGTTTATGTCCACCTCAAAAGTTTTAAGGGCATCCCTACTAGGGTGTTTCACAACTTTTCTTTTGAGTTGGGAGTTGTCCTTTGCAATGGGGTGACGCTTCTATGAGAAGACCTCGACGCGATGTATGGACCTCACATGGAAAGGATTTGCCTCGTGTTTATGAACATAAAGAGCATTTTATTGATAATATAATTACATAAGTTGATGAAGATCATTCAAACAAAGTTGACAATATGAGCCTGTTGATAATATGCTCTCAAGTGTTAGATTTTCCAAGGGTGGGGCTACGTTCCCCCCCCCCCAAGTCCTCAATTTTGTAGGTCTAGGCCTATGGTCTCTAGATATGCGATAGGGCTTTCCCAGTTGGGACCAAGTGTCCCTACACCTAATTCTTTGGAAGAAATAAAACCTCTCATAGTGCAAGACCTCTTCTTCAAAATGATCTTCTTTACCCGTCACTATAATATGAAGCCATCTTCCTCTGGTAGGCGACAAGTCTCGTTTGGAAATCACCTCTCCTTTCTTTAAGGAAATCTAGTTCTCACTTCTTTAATCAATCGTTAGATATTTCATTAAAATAAATTCGACGAGACGAAGGCAATCCTACCTCGACAGGGCTTATAGCCTCGCACCATAGTTCATAGAAAATGGGGTTTCTCTAGTCGCAATTCAAATTGTGGTACGAATAGCCAACAACACTTGAGGGAGCTCATCCACCCAAGCCCCTTTCGATGCATCAGGTTTCTTTTTCAAGATGTGGTTGATGATCTTCTTGATTGCTTCGACCTGACCATGTGCTTGGGGATGATGAGGTGACAAGAAGTGCTTTTTGATCCCCAATTTTTCTCACAACTCCTTAACCCTTTTGTTGTCAAACTATCTTTTATTATCCTATACAAGCAAATGGGTAATTCTGAATCGAAATATGATATTCTTCCAAATAAATTTGGAGGTATCGACCTCGGTGATTTTTGCCAGAGGTTTAGCTTCTACCCATTTGGTGAAATAGTCAATGGCGACAATAGCGTAATTCGAACTGCCTCTCCCTTTAGGTAACTCTCTATTTAATAAATGGTTAGGGGTTCGAAACGATAGCTGGTTCCTGAGAAGGTTGTCTTTGGATGGCGGAGAAGCATTGATAGTTGTCACATTTCCTCGTAAACCAAAGCGTATCCTACTTGAGTGTTGGCTAATAGTATCCTTGTCTTAGTATTTTACATGCGAGTGTCGGGCCACTTATGATATTACCACACATTTTTTATACACCTCACGAAGCACAAAATTGGCCTCCTCTGCTCAGTGCATCGGAGAAGAGGTAATGAAAATCCTCTTTTGTATACAATCTCGTCCTGAAGCACGAAATAAATAGCCTTCCTTCTGAGTTTTCTTAGCTTTTTCCTTATTCACTGGTAGGACCTGATTCTTGAGAAATACGATAATTGGATGCATCCAAGATGAGGTTCTTTCAATCCACATAACCTACCATTCTTTGGAAACGAAAGGCTTGCCAATGTGTTCAATCGGTACTACCTTGAGTAGCTTTGAGTCTTTGCTACGATCCAATTTCAATAGCGCATCGACATGGATATTTTTAGCTCATGGAATTTGGGTCAGCTCAAATTTCGAAAAAAATTTGTAGGAAATCCTTTACCATCTTGAGGTATGCTGCCATATTTTCGTCCCTCTCACCGAAGTTACCATTCACTTGGTTCATCACTAATTGCAAGTCATCATTAATCATCAGACTCTTCACCACATTTCTCTCGACAATCTAAGGCCTGCCAATAGTGCCTCATACTTTGCTGCATTATTGGAGGCTTTAAACCCAAATCTCACCGCACAATTGAGCTTGTGTTCCTCTGGGTTGACCAATATTACTCTAGATCCCGATCCAGTTTATCCGTAGGATCCATCCACAAACAAGTTCCTGGTCAGATGATCTATCGGTTCTACCACCATTTCAACATTTAGAGCATTGGAAAACTCCGCTACAAAATCAGGAAGTGCCTAAACTTTTACAGAGGTCCTTGAGTTGTACACAATATCAAACTTACTTAACTCCATGGCCCATTTCATCATCCTTCCCAAGGCATCAGGCTTCTGTAACACTTTCTTAAGTGGGAAGTTGGTTAACATGTGAGTGTTATACACCTGAAAATATGGCCTCAGCTTTCTAGAAGCAGCAACTAAGGAGAGGGCGAGTTTTCCATATCAAGTAGCAAGTTTTTACTGAAAACAATGCTTTTCTTACATAGTAAATGGGTAATTATATGCCATCTTCTTCTCTAGTAAGTACAGAACTCATAGCCTCTACATAAACAACTAAGTACAGAAATAAGGATTCACCTTCCTTGGGCTTCGAGAGGAGGGGGCTTGTCCCGAATGCTTATTTAACTCTTGGTAAGCCTTTTCGTAATCCCCGTTCCATTGGAATCTATTTCCTACCTTGAGAATTTTAATAAAATGAAGGCGTATGTCGATGGCCTCAGGGACGAACCGACTTAGTACGCCAGACGACCTCTGAGATTTTGCGCCTCTTTAGGTTTGCTAAGGGACCTCATGTCCAATAAAGTCTTAATCTTTTTAGGGTTAGCCTCTATGGCTCATTGGTTGACCATGTAGCCTAAAAAATATCCAAAAGCAATGCCAAAAGCACATTTGAATGAGTTTACCCTCATCATGTATCTCCTAAAAATTTTAAGAGTTGCATCAAGGTGCTTGACATGGTTTATATCTTTGAAGCTATTTACCAGCATATCGTCCACTTAAAGTTCCACTGAGGTTAGTGGACATTACATTGACAAGCCTTTGATAACGAGCCTGGACATTCTTTAGGGCAAATGACATGACTTTGTAAAAGTAAATTTCCATACCCTTGATGAACGAGGTGTTTTCCTCATCAGATAGGTGTATCAAAAATTAATTATACCCTGAATAGGCATCCATGAAGCTCAATAACACATGTCCCATAGTAGAGTCCACAAGGTGGTTTATCCGCAGAAGTGGAAAATTATCTTTAGGGCATGCTCGGTTAAGGTTAGGAAAGTCTATGCATGCCCTCCAATTGACATTGTGTTTTTTAACCAAGACCGGATTGGATATCCACTTCAAATAGATGGCCTCTTTGATGAAACCATTAGATATTAACTTCTTCACTTCTTCTTTCAAAGTCTCATATGTTTTTTAGTTAAGGACACTTCTTTTTTACATATGAGGGGTAAAATTTGGATCAATGTTGAGATTGTGAAAACTAATGCTATGGTCAATGCCCACCACGTCATCATGCCTCTAGGCGAACACGTCCAGGTTTTTTAGTAAAAAACCCTTGAGCTTTTGTTTGGCTTCCATATTTAACTATTTCTCCACTTAGAGCATCTTTGTAAGATCTTATGGGTTACTGGGAAGAGCTCTAATTCTTCAACTGGAGTTGCTTGAGAATTGGAATCTATGATTCGAGGGTCTAAACCTTTATCCATGGCCCCTTGTTCCTTCTGCATGGGTATTTACCATTTCGATGTCTTCTCCTTTCCAGAGGTCTGCCATTCTTTAGGTGCATTGGCATTTTAGTAGCCATCAATACCGTGTTAACATCCTAAGGTTCAGCCTCCCTTAAGGAATTTTAGATAGCACTCTCCTGATCCATTCTGATCTCCTCTGACAATGGTGATGCCTTGTTCAGTGGAGAATTTCATACACAAGTGGTGGATTGAAATGAAAGCCCAGAGTTCCTTTAATGTTCATCGTCCCAGAATACCAAGATATGTTGACATATGGTCTATAATAATGAATTCCATGAAATGGCGAGCCGTCAAGGGAGGCGACCCCAATTCTACTGTCAGTGTGATCCATTCTCTATGAATCTATATAAGGGGACAGTCATGGGGGATAAGTTCATGGTCTATCAACATCTTTTCATAAGTTACCCTAAATAAGATGCTGATGGAGTTCCCATTATCCACCAGCATTCGTTTCAAACTGTTCCTTACCACAATGGCTCTTACCACCAACGCGTAGTTCCTCTGAGCATTTTTTGGCTCTCTCCAACATGGGGACCTCTAATGATAGTATCGATCACCCTGATGGGGCATTTTCAGCATCCTTTAGGGGCTGATTCTTTTACCTCTAGCGACTTCTAGGCTCGTTCCTATCTTCATCCCTCATATGCCGGAGATTCTTCCTCAGGATGTCGCCTCGCCTCATATCTCCGAGGCTCCTAAATGGGCCCAAAAGGTGGTACATTCTATTAGACGTGTTGGGTACCCCTCTTATTTGAGTATGAACCAGTTTTCTTTGAGCGATATGGTATAGACATGCAATCATTGTTATTTAGCTATAAGTTTGATGATAAGAGCAGTATGGTCTATTTCTAGCTCTTTATTCCTTCTCCTTCCAATGCCTTTGAGATGGTTCAATGGCCTCTGACTACCAGGTCCAATTTTTTCGTACGCCAAAGAGGGCACTTCATTTAAGTTGGCAGTTGCTAAGGTTTGTCCAAAAGTAGAGGCAGCTATATGTCTGGCTCGAGTCCACTGTTGGTTTACTAAATGCTAAATGAGGCCTCTTCTCTGCCTCTAAGGTGGGAGGAGTCTCACCGAAGTTTGGTTAAAATGATCTATAACAATCTCATTTCTCATCATTTCCACCAGGGTATCATATGATTCTTATTTCCCACATCCCTCCAAAAAATGATATTCATGTTAAGGCATCCCAGCAGAGCTGAAGGAGTCTCTCTATCAGTGACGTGTTCACAACAAGTCATCTTATTCATGAACCGGTCTAAATAGCTTTCAAAGTTTCACCTGCTTGCTGCCTCATATCTTTTAGCTTTTTGAATGTGGGCCTCTCCCTCCTTATTGGACAAGTATTGGTTTAAGAAGGCCTTCTTCGGGTCTGGCTAGCCACTGATTCTTCCATTCGATATATGGCTATCCCATATCTCAGCAGCCCAGTAAGTGTGAGATGGAAGATTCTACACTTCAACATTGGTCTAGCTAGCCACTTATGCTTCCACTTGTGGGTTCAATAGTTGTTAAGGTGCTTTGCTGGATCTCCCTTTTGCTTCATATTTTGGAATCTTCGGCGACACAAATTGGCTAAAAACATGGGCGTTCCTCAATTCTCATAAAAATGGGAGACTTTTATCGTCATCATCTAATTCAAAAAACATGTATGGGCCATTTGAATCCTCATTCTCAGCATGGTATAATAGGGGTTGTGATGTTCCGGCTTGATTCTTCAAATTGGAAGCGTCCCTTCTTTCGCACCTATTTTTAGGTGTAGGGGCCTCCTGGGGCTCATGGCCTTCTTGCCTTTGCACAGGAGGTGGTTACTGGGGTCTATTTCTAGGCGTTGATGGACCAATCCTATCGAAGACACTAGTGGACCTCTAGGCCCATGCACCTATGCATATTTTGTAGGAAATTTTTCCTCCTCTTAAGGTAGATTGTTTGCCTGAGGTGTAGTTTAAGAGTGAGTCCATTGGTTATGTTCTTTCCCACCTTGTTGGAACGAGTCTCAATGAGGTATTTGATATCCTAACTATCCTTGTATTTGTATAAGTAATTGTTACATGGCAGCATTTTGCTGGGCTATATTCCTCACATTTGTAGCCATCTTTCCTACTTCTCTTACTAAACGAGTAGTTATGCAACCACCTCTTCCATGGTGATGGTGGGGTCAACGAACATTAATATTTATTCGACTAACTTCTTCTTCCGATGCCTCATTCTCTTGATTCCTAGCATGTGAGCATATGGTTTTTCACAAATATTATCAATCTGTTGACCTCAAATTTTGTACCTCCAACGTGGCCAATAAATCCCAAGGTCTCTCCGTCCACGCAAGCCTAATTTATGCATACTTGAACAGATCGTAAGCCCCATGCGGCTTCCTCTGGTGATGGTGGAGTTGGCTATGTGCACTCTGACAATGTATGAATGTGAGAGGGCTTTAGACCCGAGCCTCCAATGTAAAAAGGTGGTAGGTCGTAGGATGTATATCGAGAATAATAAAAGAACAAAGTTGTGATTTAAGAATTTAAACTTGCATTACCTTATAAATGACACTAAGTGTGAGTTTTTGTAGTAGAAAATGATGATTAAGAGTCATTAGAATGGGGGGCATGTGGCCTCATCCCGACAGCTGGGACCTCTTGTCATTGCTATCAATCAAAATGCTAGTAACATTTTATTATCCATAATGTCTAGCTTATGTCTTTACCTGTGTAGCTGGGAAGGACGGTGATAGCAGTGGGTTGTCACATCAACCGCATACCTGGATAGCCCAAGAAGATTTTGTGCCGAACTCTTTCAACGGTTCCAGTGATGCAAGCCCAATTTTTACCACAAGGGTCAACGTGATTCAATAGGTTTGGCCTTACACATCGGCTTGGCCTATTTATGGATTCGATTAAATTGGTCGTTTGACACAAGGTGTGGGCCCAAGGCGTGCTTGCCATGTAGAATTTCTGAAGCCTTATATCGTAAGGCTTAACAATTATTATTAGAATAATGCTAAATAGCATCATTGGTGTTATAACATCATGTGGTTGAAATGATAAGACGTCTTAAATGTAACTCATTTTCTTACTTCAAGGTGATCTATCAATTAGTGACATTTATAGACAATCTAAACTGAGTCTTAGCACAAGTTGTACCAAATAGCATTAGTCTTAATATTGCCTAATTTCTCCTCACAACAATCATTCTCTCTCCCACAAAATGGAAGTTTCAAAAGATCCATAGTAATCGATTCCATCTACGCATTTATCTTCTTTTTTCTGCTTACCTAGTTTTTATAATGCATCTTGGATTCATCATGCTTTGCTCGGGCCAAGAACGCCATGAATATTATACTCGCCAATGTTGTTAACATTGTTGTAGTCGACCTTTCTTAGTATCTATTTGGGTTTGATTTCATATTTGAATACGAAACTATTTAGGGTGACTTGATATTTTTCTCTTAAAGATATTCCTTCATAGTCTCTTTACCAACGGGCTTTTATTCATTTAGTTTCTTTCTCTACCAATGCGCTTTTTGATATGTCCAACTGCAATTACTGAAAGTCTCTTTCTTAATGAGTAAGACTTCTCAGTGGAAGAAGAAAAATTGAACTAAAACTCTTCTCAGTAGAAGAAGAGAACTTTAAGTGAAACTCCTTTTATTAGAAGAAGAAAACTTGAAGTGAAACTCTTCTCAGTAGAAGAAGAGAACTTGT
>CAIGRK010363224.1:0-13275 GCA_903798315.1 Fraxinus greggii | reverse complement strand
TTGGTTAATATGGGCTAGAATTAGCAATGAAGTTCTTTAATATTCTTTCTGTACTTTTTTCTTTTTACTAATTTTGTATCCCATTGCTGAAGTTCCTCCCAATCTGCACCAATGATAAGGTATCCAAAAATGCAAGATCAAAAATTGTTTCTAGCAAGAGGAGGATGATATCTTGTGAATTTACCATACATGTTAGAGAAGTTGATTATGAGATTGGGAGGAAAGGATAACTTCAGCTCTTCAGCTAATCATGATTTTATCCCTTCCATTGCTATTGTTTCACTTGCCACCTTGGTTGTTTTAATTTTGTTCAAAATTGAGTTGGATTTTTGCACTTGCTTTGATGCAAGGAAACTAATTGCTGATTTGGGTTAATCGTGTTGTGAACTTCATAGGCTGGTTNTGATAAGGTATCCAAAAATGCAAGATCAAAAATTGTTTCTAGCAAGAGGAGGATGATATCTTGTGAATTTACCATACATGTTAGAGAAGTTGATTATGAGATTGGGAGGAAAGGATAACTTCAGCTCTTCAGCTAATCATGATTTTATCCCTTCCATTGCTATTGTTTCACTTGCCACCTTGGTTGTTTTAATTTTGTTCAAAATTGAGTTGGATTTTTGCACTTGCTTTGATGCAAGGAAACTAATTGCTGATTTGGGTTAATCGTGTTGTGAACTTCATAGGCTGGTTGACATGGTCCATCAGGAGTTATCACTGGCTGATCAATATTCAAAATTGAAGGTATGAAATGCCAAAACTGTTGCATAAATAAAATCAAATTAAAGTTGAAGGTAGTACTGCCAGATCTCAGGTTCTTCATACTGTTAATATAACTTGAGAAGAATGTCTGCTATGTTATATCTATATACTAAGAGTTGCATTCGTTAGTCTACTCAGATGGAGTTGGTTAGAGTCTATATCATTATCTACATGTTTAGTCTCATAAAATGAAGTTAGAAGAGGATGTAAAATATCATGTTATATCATTGGATGCAAGCTTCTGGCTAGCAGTAGTGTGATTCAAGTTCACTATATCAATTCAGAATGACCTTTAGGAAATCACTCTCTTAGATAACAGTCAAAGAATTTGAACCTCAATGTAATTCAGGTTTAGTATGTACTATCTAGAAATGTTTGTGAGATAAATCCTAGAATAGTACCATGATCTCATTGATTTTGACATAGAGACCTCTCCGAACAAATAAGAAGTTGATAAGCTAAAAGCAATAACATAGACTTCCCTATGTAGCTTTAAACTATCCATGAACTGTTCTAAAATGTTGTCAACTTCATCAAGCATCCTGATTATAAATTTCGTATTGGATTTTGGAAAATGTACGAGTCTGCTTCTATTTTTTGTATGCGTGTAGAGTACCCTCTAGCTCATTTATCTGTAATACCCCGATTGCACAAAGTTAAGAAAAACCAATTTTTTGCTTGACAGCTCATCACCGAAACTTCATGTTTCAGACCTACACTCCACCATTAAAACTGATTCTAAGACAAGTTTGAATATGTAGCCTTAGCTTTTACTCTATTTCAAAAACTAACAGTTTAAGGGCAACTCTGAAATCTAAATGCGAAAGTGTTTCCATTTTAGAGTTGTGGCATCTTTATGAGACATCCGAAAAAATATTCGGTGAGGGTAGTCTTTTAGTGTTAATTGTTGCATCCATATATTTTGGTTTTTTATCTGTGACATTAAATTTGTCCATCTCTTATCACGTCTCTGACATTGTTTTGAGTTTGTATTCTTGTAAATAACTGTTGTTTGATTTGATGGCATATTTTCTGAATCAGTCTTAAGGCTAACAATGAATGGTGATAATATCTCAGATCCCCTTGATCACTGTGAGGAAACTCCTTTCAGTTGTACCTCCATCCGAGTCCTTTACGTTTCGTGTTGATTTTCGTTCTCCTCATGTTTACTATATCAACAATTTGGAAGAGGATGCCATGTACAAACGTTGGAGAAGCAACATAAATGAGGTATAGTTTCTCTGTGTGTGTTTATACCTGTTTTCTTGGCCTAGATGGCTTATTTTATCATAAAACATGCCATTTAATATACCTTTTCTGTCTTCTGTCCGTAGCTTTTGATGCCAGTCTTCCCTGGACAATTGCGTTACATTCGTAAAAACATCTTCCATGCTGTTTACGTTCTGGATCCTGCATCTCTTTGTGGGATGGAGGCAAGTTCTCATCTGTTATCTGTGGATGATCTGAGTTTCTGTGTATGCTTTCTATTGGTGTCTGAATTGTTTCTGTAACCTATTGAGTATTGCAGACCATTGATACGATCATTTCCTTGTTTGAGAACAATCTTCCTTTGAGGTTTGGTGTGATAATGTACTCAGCAAAATTAATTGAGAAGATTGAAGCAAATGATGGTGAACTTCTACTTGCTCAATTAGCGGATGATAGTGGG
This sequence comes from Fraxinus greggii, assembly GCA_903798315.1. Taxonomy (NCBI): domain Eukaryota; kingdom Viridiplantae; phylum Streptophyta; class Magnoliopsida; order Lamiales; family Oleaceae; genus Fraxinus; species Fraxinus greggii. Next base: position 10,844 of record CAIGRK010363224.1, on the reverse strand, counting down.
GAAGACATTTCCAGTTTGGTAATTGATTCCGTTTCATCATTACTTCATTTTCTTATCAAGTGTATGTCTTCACGATGTTTTTCAAGGTCTGTTTTTTCTTACATTTTAACAGTTCATGTTTATTTAAGAACTAAAAAACCCATTTATAGTGCATTAATTATAGCTTTGGTAAAGGCTGTACGGGATTTTGAAGGAATTTTTTATGGTTCCTCAATCTTTAGTGTACACGCTACTTTTCTAAACTTTGAGGCTTTGGTAATGCTGAAGAAGGCAAAGCCTGTGAAGGTGTACCATTAACATTTGGTGTCCAAGGAAAGATATAAATGCTTAAATGTTCTGGATTCCTAATGTTTTTAAATATTTCATTAGTTAATTGCTTTCTTTTTGGACTTCTTCGTATTCTACCGATTTATCGATTTTTTTTTTTTTTGCTGCAGATTATAAGTCTTTTCATTTACATTAAGGAACACCATGGGGCTCTGATGGCTTTTCAGTTTTTAAGTAATGTACGTGTCTGATCTCTGCATTCTTGCTGGTTCATGTGTGAAACCTGTGGGCTAGCCAACTGAGAAACTATCTCAAAATCAACTATAAATTAACATATGTATCTTTACTGATGTAGGTAAAAAAATTAAGACTCGAAATTAACTATAAATTAACAAATGTATCTTCACTAATGTAGGTAAACAAATTGAGACTCGATTCATCTGCAGAAGATATTCCTGAAAGATATCATGTGGAAGGGGGTTTTGTGGAAACAATCCTGTAAGTCTATGTTAAACACCCCTACTAGCCATATAAATTTCTCATTGATTTTTTTCTCCTCATCTGTGTGAGATCCACTCATTTGATGAGATTTTTTTTTCTAAGATATATGTAATTGTTACTTGAGCTCTCTTTGTAATTTTGTCAGTATTACGAAAGTTCATTTATCGTCTCTCTGTTTAGTCCAAAGGCAAAATCTCCACCTCAAGATACTTTGTTGAAGCTGGAGAAGGAGCAAACTTTCAAAGAACTGTCTCGGGAAAGCTCCATGTTCGTTTTTAAGCTGGGCTTGTCCAAGCTTCAGTGTTGTCTCTTGATGAATGGGCTTGTCCATGAATCTAATGAGGTATTTCACAAATTATTGCTGCATTACACTTTACTAAATCATTTAAGATTTTGTTCAAATTATGCTTAATTCTGTTAGTTTTTGGTTCACTTCTTTCCCTAAAATGCTCCAGATATAGTTATTTTAACAGTCATTGTCACCACAATTTCTTCATTAAAACTTGATACTGTCAAGGTATATTTACAATGTTATCATTACCCCTTCTGCCTGGACGTTAGACTGCTTGAGAAGTTTTGGAAGATAATATGTTTATATTGTCAAACAGAAGACTAGAATACTTGTGACATTTTAAATTTTGTGTGTCATCCATTCTACTGTGTGATTGTTACCATGTCAATTGGATCGTATATACACAAGACCACAGTGGTATCGCTCTTTTAAAAATTTCAGTCTGAATAGATGGAGGTTATGTGAAATGAAATGAATTTGGATCTGTTATTACCAGGAGGCCCTTATGAATGCGATGAATGATGAACTTCCCAGAATACAGGAGCAAGTTTACTTTGGGCACATAAATTCTCATACTGATATTCTGGACAAATTTCTATCGGAAAGTGGCATCCAACGTTATAATCCAATGGTACAATAATGTCAAAATTTCCTCTGATGCATTTATCTGTTTTTTCTTACCATATATCAATTTGAGTTCTTTCAGGATGTCTCCCTCTTACTAAATCTTCTATTTCGTTGTAATCATGTAGATTATAGCAGATGGGAAGGTTAAACCCAAATTTGTTTCTTTATCTGCATCAATTCTTGAAAAAGAATCTGTAATATATGACGTCAGCTACTTACATTCACCTGAAAGTAAGCTCCTTTTTATCTAATAGATCAATGTTGAACTTTTCATTTGGTTGAATAGTTGAATTTTAGTGTATGGTTTCTTTACTTTGGTTCCAGCCATGGATGATTTGAAGCCTGTGACTCATCTTCTTGCAATTGGGATCACATCAAAGAAGGGGATGAAGTTGCTTCGTGAAGGAATACACTATCTGGTAATTTTAGATGCCATGAGTTGTGAATTTCCTAATTGGTTTTCTGATTAGTCCTTTATAACAAATTGAAGGAATAAATATTTTATAGTGATGGATGTACAACATTATGTCTTGTTTTCTAAATGCTTCGCTTGTTCTTTACACTATCTTTTATGGTTTAAGAAATTTGATTTTCGAATTTCCATAATGTAAAAGCTATTAGTTGCACCCTCTTTGTACGGCGTACTTTTGACATTGAGAAAAGATAGCTATCCCCACTTCTGATTAAAGTTTGTTCACATAAAGGTAAAGAAGTAAAAGTTTGAAAGTAATACATGGTATATAGCTAAATTAAAATTTTGGGCCACATAACTCCATATTGGATGAGACTTAAGTCTGGCAAAGGAATCGATCCAAACCTAAGTCTGTTCATGCGATCATTTATTTACTAGTGTTTCTGTTTGGCTTGTGTTTGTAACAAGCTTGGGAAAATTGAGTTTAAGTTTGTATGTTATTTGCAAACATAGGTGCTGCTAATGATCCAATCATTGATATGAAAAATTTTAAGATTCAAAGATTATTTAGTTAAGGCTAAGTATATTATCACCACACTTTATTATAAATGCACTATGTTTTAATTGCATAAAAGGTCCCTAACATTTTTCATTGTCACACTCATTTCTCTAATTATTTTTTATCGCATTCCTATCTTTAACCTTCTATTAATTAGCAAATCTTCTCCTTCATGATGGTTTCCGTCAGAAAATTCCGTTAAGATAGATTAAAAAGATTTATTTCCTCTTGTATTTTTAAATAAACAAAAAAAAAAAAAAATTGCAACTAAATATTTGTCCCTCATTTTAAGTATACCAACAGAATTTTTTGACAATAACCATAATTAGAAACAAGATGTGCTAATTAACGCAAGGTTAAGGGTGAGAATACGACGAAAAAAAGCTGAGGACAAGATGTATTCCATGTTTATGAGTTTATAGAAAGCAACATGGTATCTTAGGATATTCTTGTGTGACACTGTTTGAGAAAAGCTGCGAAGTTATCCTTTATTTATTATTATTATTATTATTATTATTATTATTTTTTTTTTTTGTTTTATCTATGTGCTGAAACTAAAGAAATGTTTTCATGATTTTTTTCTGAGCTGAGGACAAGCAGTACAACCGGGTGGATTCATTGCCATCTTAGCTGAAAGTTTTCTTTTCTTTTTATGAATATCGCATTTCCATTTTTATGTGCTACTTTGCAGATTCATGGTTCTAAAAATGCTCGTATCGGCGTGTTATTTAATGCTGATGAGGAAACAAATCTGCCAAGTCTCTATTTTGTGAAAGTCTTTCAAATCACTGCATCGTCATACAGGTTTGTTAGTTTCTTTTTCAGCACTTATTTTTCGCCAAGCTTCTGCTTTGAGTTAGTGAAGAGCCTCTCAATCATTTAATCATATTTTTTCTCCCTTTCCAATGTAATCGTATTTGCAGTCATAAGAAAGAAGTGTTACAGTTTCTGGATCAATTCTGCTCATTCTATGAACGAGAGTACATGCTGGCTTCTGGGGTTACTGCTAGCACCCAAGCACTCGTTGATAAGGTCTTCGAGTTGGCTAATGCAAATGGTTTGCCATCAAAGGGCTACGAATCTGCTCTCTCTGGGTTTTCTGCCAACAAATTGAGAATACAATTGAATAAGGTGTGTTACATAATGCTGTTGAATTTTTGAATTTTCATTCGAGATCATATAAGCAATGGGGAAATTTGCATCTGCAGTCCTCAAACATTACATCCTAGAGCTTTTGTGGCCCCATTCTTTTTTCGGCGTTCAGTTTGCTTATTGCAAACTATCAGTTCTGGTGCAAGTTGGTCCAAATGGATGGAAACTATCCAAAACTCTGTTAAATGGTCACTTGATACCCTGTAGATATGATTTACTTTGTGTGCTTGTATCTTTGATGTGCATGTTAACTTTTTGCAGCTGACGATTTTATAAAAGATAAAAAAAATATTCATAAGTTTTTTAGTTAATTTCTATTATGGAAACTGGCTATGAGGTTATCACTTTACTAAACTCTCACCCCGTAGAATGACAGAGCAGAATACCTTTAAGTATATGAGAAATCCAGCCTGTCCACATAAATTATTCCATGAACCCTTCTCTTCTATTATTCGGCTTTAATTCAGTGCTTCATGGACCAAATAATCAACGGGCGTATTTCCGTCAACTCGTAAGTCAAATGAATAAAATTGGGCGAAATCACATAGATCAGAGGCAACACCCATCTAATAGGTAAGTAATTACTAAACATAGCTTTGGCTATTTACTAAACTAGACACCAACAAATCAGTGAAATTATCCATCTGTCCAAGAATATTATTTGTAAACCCTAGCTGACTAACAAGACCCAGTTGCACAACTTTGATATTTTCTCCCCACACATTAAACTACTTACGAAATAAACCGAGAAAAATTGGTTTTGCAGCTTCCAAATGTATACAAACATATCAAAATACAAGGATTTTGGTTCAACCATAATGTCATATCTAACATGATTCCAGTAAGTCAAATGAGTCCACACACCAGTATCTAACTTTTGACACGCTTTGGCCAAGCCTGCAGATCGTGAAAGTAAAGAATTACACCAAGCCTGCAATGCTTAGACATGCATCGTGTCTGATACCTTCACGTTATCCCCTTTAACATAGACCAAAATTTATAAAAGATGGTTAGAATGCTGAACCATGAAGTGTCTAATCAGTAGTTCAATAATATTTCAGGTGACCCAGTTTTTATACGGGCAACTTGGACTTGAATATGGCGTGAATGCAGTTATTACCAATGGGAGAGTAAGTTTTGTGTTGACCCTTGTTGATTGGAATTTTGTATTTAATATTCAATAAAACTATCAGTGAATTGACTCGATGTCCATATTGTCTTTCTCCTATTTTATAATTTGTATAATATTCTAATTGGCAATTTCATTTTGAATTTGGTTTATACTTTCTTACAGTTTCTTGTATGGATTTCATTTTGTGATTTATAGGTGATCCAACTCCTTGATGGTAATACATTGTTGAGCAATGATTTGCATCTTCTGGAATCCCTGGAGTTGAAGCAACGAATAAAGCATATTGTTGAAATTATTGAAGACGTAAAGTGGGAGGACATAGACCCTGACATGTTGACAAGGTTTGTGGATGCTGGTGGAGTTTTTCCTTGCTTTCTCTTCACAATTGTATCAAAACACTCTCTTATGTGCATAATGGAATTTGCTCTTTCACATGACCAAAGTTTGCAATTTTGAAGCTGATCAGTTTTATTTTTTATTTTTATATAGATTGTATTCTAAAATATTGTCTTATATTGGGTCATCTTTACTTCATTCATTCACTCCTTTTCCTAAGTAGTCCTTTATTGTTCCCTGCTCTCCGCCTTGTGGATGAGTGTGTCACTGAGAAACAAAGAAGAAACTATAATAATGTTTGTAGAATAGACACGATGAATGAGAAACTTCTAAAGTAAATATCAAATGGAATAATAAATGAGAAAAAATTGCCTATTCTGTTATTAACATTTTCTAAATGAACAAGAAATGAGTAAGAAGAAAAGAGTTGGCAGGGCCAGGGACTCCTGTAGAAAGATGCTGTAGAAGTTGTAATAGCCAATGACATGCTAGTTGAGGCTTCCTTATTTTATTACTGTCAATTGTTATTCCTATAGTGAAGTTGCTTTACTATGTTGCTTTTTTGATTTATAGGCATTGTACTTGTGTGTATCATTATCAATCACTCTCTTCCGTCTGATCTTCTCATGTCCTTCCACTTTTATCATTTAGTCTACTCATATCATTATGTAAAAGAAAATAAGTTGGATTTATAGAAGAAATTGATGGATAGTTTGTCTATTTGGCTATAATTATCATCATATCCACATTTTTCTTCATTAATTGGTTTGGTTTTGTGATATTTAGAGGGTGTAATTCATAGTTGAATGTCACAATGATTGGATTTGTTCTTTGTTCTGCAGCTTGTTTTTCTATGACAGATTGCTTGATGTTATCAACGCTTGTGTGATATACAAGTTTTTTTTTTTCTTTTGTGCAGCAAATTCATCAGTGACATTGTGATGGCCATCTCATCTTCAATGAGTCTACGAGATCGAAGCTCTGAAAGTGCTCGGTTTGAAATTTTGAGCTCAGAATATAGGTACGGATATTCTTGCTATTTAAAAATGTTTTTTCCTATTTTGTTGGGATAAATGGGTGATAGGGCATTATTAGTGAATCACAGGAAAATTGTATCTTACATAATGGCTAGGAGTTAAATGCTTGGTTGACGTGAATTTCAGAACAAGATTATAGTTTGATATTAACATTCAATTATTAAAAATTGAACACATTTAGCCCCTGTTCAGTTTAGCTAAAATTCAGATTTCTAATAGATTTTGATAAAATTTAATAAAATGTGTGGTTGAAAAGTTATTAAAAGTTGTGAATCTCATAAAATGTGTGGATGAAAATAATTTGAGGAAAAATGAGTTTTAGAAAATGGGGGCCAAACATGGGCTTAATACTTCCTAAAGCGAGTTTGTTTGATAACAACTAAGTGGATACCCCTTAAAATGACTATTCGCAGTCAATTGTAGTTCAAAATGTAAACTGAAAGTGCCACAACTTTTCAGTTAACCGTGAATGGCTGAATAATTAGGGACGTTGAACATATTGTACACATACGAGCTTCTATATATATGTATTCAACCCAGTTAATTATATGGTATATTGTTTATGTGTTAATAAATATGAATAAGAAATATATAAAGGATAATTTATGTTATATTTTATTACATTACTCGAATTGTCATGTTTGTATGAATACACGATAAAAAAATATAAAATAGAGGATATGTAAAAAAATGTTTATTTATAAGTAAGTTGTACATTTTGTCTTCTCTCTCTTTCTACACATGGACGTGCACACACAACCACAAATATGGCTACTCTTTACTTTTGTGATGACAAAGACGTATTGCTATTTTCATTGAAATAGCAATACGGCTATTTTCATTGTAATAGACGTATTGCTATTTTTACACATGGACGTGCTCACACAACCACATATACGGCTACTCTTTACTTTTGTGATGACAAAGGCGTATTGGTATTGTCATTGAAATAGACAAGTTGTTTTACCGCATATCCCCTGTTATTCTCTCTTAGAAATTCAATGTAGTTTGTCTTCTACTTTTTTGTGCCTTCATGTCCACTTGCACGCTTCATACAGGCAACAGTTCATTAAGTTCTGCCATTGCATTTGCGTGATCCACTTCCTACATTCTAGCTTCACTTGTTCTTTAACAGTAACTCTCACCCATCTAATTTGAGAAGACAAATTTAAGGCAGTATGTTGAGTGATGGCAAATGTTTTATGATAAAAATTTCATACGCCAATGAATTAACTGTTTATTTTTGCAAAGACTATCACCATGTAGAGATTTTCATAGCGTTTATATTCTCGTTCTAGAACTTCTACCTCTTACTCTAGTTAATGTTTCTTTAAGTTGCTTATTTCTTTACCCATCCTTTCTTAGTTAAATAAGTTTTATTTTTTCCCACAGAAATACAAAATAAACATTCTAAATATTTATCTTCTTGTTCTCAGATAATTGAACTATAGAAAACTATGTGTAAATATTGATTCTGTTCTCAAAGCCATTCAGAAGTCTACAATGAAGTGCAATTGTATTAAACAATTGTCTTAACTCTTACCTTGAAATACTTCTTGGTCTAATGATATCTGATTACCTATAGAAGACAACGATTTTACCTGAAGGTGAAACTTATATAAGCGGTTAAATTTCTAATTTATCTGCTGCATTTCTGTGTTTCTCCTTGTGCTTAACCTTCTTTATTTTCTTCTGCAAGTGGGGTCAATTAGTGTTTATCTTTTTAATGATTGCAGTTTATTGTTAGTGACTTCATTCCTTCTTTTAGAGGTTTTCAACATGGTGACAATTTCTTCTGCTTATATGCTATATACAGTGCTGTTGTTTTGCAAAATGATCATTCAAGCATTCATATTGATGCTGTTATTGATCCCTTGAGTGCTTCTGGTCAAAAGTTATCTTCTCTTCTTCGGATTCTGTCAAAGTACATTCAGCCAAGCATGAGACTTGTACTCAATCCAATGGTAAGTATTTTCTTTGCTGGGAATGCAGAGTTGTGTTTTGCTATTTCATATACCCTGTACATTTTGCACGCCCTCAATAATTTTCAGGCTATTTACTGTACTTTTTATTTAAATAAGCTCATATAAAGATGTGGCGAGTTAACCATCTTAATGCTATTACCTATGACTTGTATTTGAAATTTAATGTTGGTATTCCTGGCAGAGTTCTCTGGTTGATCTTCCACTGAAGAATTACTACAGATTTGTACTCCCATCAATGGTATCGGCAGTTTTTTGGAGCTTAAAATCCTTTCTAGAATCCGTGGCTTCTTGTACTTATTCTTTTCATTTTTCAGGACGACTTCAGCAGTACAGATCATACAGTGCATGGTCCCAAAGCATTTTTTGCTAATATGCCACTATCTAAGACACTTACCATGAATCTTGATGTTCCTGAGCCATGGCTTGTTGAGCCTGTTGTTGCTGTGTAAGTTTCTTGTGGAATTTCATGTTTATTCAAGACAGCCTTGTGTAAGAATTTTATATTGATCACATGCACGATTCCTCATACGAGAGTCCATTCCTTTCTTATTTTGGAGCTAAATGTGCAGCCATGACCTGGACAACATATTGCTTGAAAACCTAGCTGACACCAGGACATTGCAAGCAGTGTTTGAACTGGAAGCTCTTGTTCTTACAGGTATTATTATGGTTGATATTAATCATCAACTGTCTATTAACTGATCATTTTAAAAAAAAAAAAAACTAATCAGAGAGCAATATAACCAGGTCATTGCTCGGAGAAGGATCATGAACCTCCAAGGGGCCTGCAATTGATCATTGGAACAAAAAGTTCTCCGCACATGGTTGACACGCTTGTCATGGCTAATCTAGGATACTGGCAAATGAAGGTTTTTCCTGGAGTTTGGTACTTGCAGCTTGCTCCTGGTAGAAGTTCCGAGCTCTATGTTATGAAAGAAAATGCTGATGGAAGTCAGGAAACAACTTTATCGAAGCGTATTACCATTAATGATTTGCGGGGTAAATTAGTGCACATGGAAGTGGTGAAACAGAAGGGCAAGGAACACGAGAAACTCTTGGTTCCTTCTGACGATGATAATCATTCTGCTAACAAGGTAAAGAAGCTCAATTTTTAATTTTGTAATTTTTTTTCACAGTACATAAAGTCCATATGAAAGAGATTATCTCGTTGACTTTACATTATTTGCACAAGTATTTTATCTAATAAATGTCCAGGGGATTCAAAATGGCTGGAATTCCAATTTTCTGAAGTGGGCTTCTGGATTTATTGGAGGAAAGGACCATTCGAAGAAGGGCGAAAGCACTTCCATGGTGATCACTCTTTTTCCGTCAATACTTCATGATGCATGCGCAGACGCACTTGAGAGATGGACTCACATTTACTTGGCGCACTCACGTTTCGTTATTTAGTAGAAGTTCAAAGAAAGTTATGCTTGAAATTAACCATCTTCCTGTCATGTTCTCTAGGAGACTGGGAGTGTTGGTCGTCATGGCAAAACTATTAACATATTTTCTATTGCCTCTGGACACTTGTAAGTTTCTTATCTGTACTAATCCTCTCCTAGTTTCCTCCTCCACCAAATCACCATTGGTTCTAAACTTCACAAAACGTTTTCCAAGAATTAATATCTTTTAAGTTTTTTCATTCTGTGGCAGGGATATATAATAATGTCAGACATGACGAATTAATGGGTCTTGAATCTTTGAGAAATTAAAATTACTTATTTTGATTTGCCGAGAAGGGTTTTAACTGATCATTTTCCTCCCTTTAGTCCTTTATTTCCTGAGTTCAGTAAACAACTAACTAGATAAAAATGCTGATTCAGAGGCTCTGAATCATTCTTTTTGTGTTGTCGTGAATAAAGACACAATCGTCCCCTTTCTCCATTTCTTATTTTTCTTTTCCAAAGTGTAAATTATACTTTGAAATTTCAAACTTCGACTTCTTTTCCGTTTCTGTTACTTTTGAGCACTTCTAATTTCTTTTTTAACCACTTCATGAATTGTGTTCGGCAGGTATGAGCGTTTTCTAAAAATTATGATTTTAAGTGTTCTGAAGAATACGCACCGACCTGTCAAGTTTTGGTTTATAAAGAACTACCTCTCTCCTCAGTTCAAGGTTCTGTTCTAACAATCATCATTTTATTGGCTGCACCAGTTCTGCTTTGCCATTTCAGTATATCCATGCTGAATATTTTTGCATTGTTTGGGTCATCTGTTTTTTGTTGTTTGTGTTTCTATCTCCAGGATGTAATCCCTCATATGGCTTGTGAATATGGTTTTGAGTACGAATTAATTACCTATAAGTGGCCTACTTGGTTACATAAACAAAAAGAGAAGCAGCGAATCATTTGGGCTTATAAAATCCTGTTTCTTGATGTCATTTTTCCTCTTGCCTTGGAAAAGGTATTTTACTTTGTTCAAGTATAGAAACATTATTCTGATTGATCCATATTTTGTCTTGAGTGTTGTATACTATGGATGTCTAATGTTATAATTTCAACACCTGCAGGTTATATTTGTTGATGCAGACCAGATTGTGAG